>BMAC01000139.1:81929-101580 GCA_014905375.1 Phtheirospermum japonicum
AACGCCGAGGCGCACCCCTCCCCGCCCCGGTCGTAATTTCTTGGGTTTTTTTTCTACTTTTTACTAATTTTTCTATTTTTTCGAGTTTTTTTTATTTTTCATTTAAAATCCAAAAAAATAAAAAATGCGTAATTATCGATCAACGCCCAACCCCCGTGGTTCCACAACGCCGAAGTGCACCCCTCCACGCCCCGGTCGTGAAATGATGGGATTCATTTCTATTTTTTTACTAATTTTTCTATTTTTTCGAGTGTCTTTTCCATTTTTTATTTAAAATCGGAAAAAATAATAGATAACGCGTCCTAAATGATCGACGCCCGACCCCCGTGGTTCCACGACGCCGAGACGCACCCCTCCTCCAATATGGAAAAATCACGACGCTTTGTCGCTTCGCGTTTCCAACCGAAGGAGTTCATCGATCGATCGTATCTTGTTGTTGGTCGAATCCCACGACATGTGTGGATACGCACGTGATCGTTGGTATTTTTCGATCGAAATCGAGTCAAAACCACCCCACGTGCCTAAGATGATAGGATTGGTTTCATTTTTACGATTTTTCTATTTTTTTCTATTTTTTTCGATTTTTTTTATTTTTAAAAATTTCCGTGGGAATCTATATTCCCTCCGTTTCATACCGAGGGAATGCAATTTCCCTCGGTATGAAACCGAGGGAATAATGATTCCCTTGAAAAATTTAAAAAATAAAAGAAATAAAAAAAATAGAAAAAAAATAGGATTTGTTTCCGGAACGCCGAGGTGCACCCCTCCCCGCCCCGGTCGTGATTTCTTGGGTTTTTTTTTTCTATTTTTTACTAATTTTTCTATTTTTTTGAGGTTTTTTTTTATTTTTCATTTAAAATCCGAAAAAATAGAAAACGCGTAGTTATCGATGGAAATGAGTGCTTAATGAGTCTGATCAATTCTGAAGTGGGTGAGCTTGTGGAAACCGATCTCTTAGAATCTGATGAACTCATCTAAAATTATTTCTTCAAATGGGTTTTCAACTCACTTGCTTATCCTAAACATATTTGGAACTTGGTAAACATACAATCTTAATACATAATTCAACAAAAGGATCGAAGAAATAAAATATATAAAGGGCACTTTACCGGCACCAGTCTGAAATGAAAATTCTTGAAAAATTTTCCAAAAAGGCCTCAATAATATTTTCCCTCGAGGGAAAAAAAGTAGGGAGATGGAGGAAAAAAAGAAAAAGAAGATAAGAAAAAGGAGGGGGCTTTGAGTTTGATGAGGATGGAAAAGGGTTTTTGGGAAAAGGAAATCTAAAACTGGGCTGTAGCAACATAATCCATCTGAACATTACACTACAGTAATGGAGGCAAAATGAATAGTTTTGCCGCCCATATTTTCTTACGCATAATTTGGTTTCTCTCCATTTCTCAATCGTGCTGTCCATCTGCAAAAGAAAAAACCCAAAAAATAATCATCAAATCCTAATAAAAGGGATTTAAATAGTTTAGGGGGAGAGGTATCTAAATAAATAATATAATTAATTTTTCTATTTTTTTGGATACGCACGTGCTAGTTGGCATTTTTCGATCGAAATCGGGTCAAAACCACCCCACGTGCCTAAGATGATAGGATTGGTTTCATTTTTACGATTTTCTATTTTTTTCGAATTTTTTTAAATTTAAAAAATTCCAAGGGAATCCCTATTCCCTCGGTTTGAAACCGAGGGAATAGGGATTCCCTCGGAATTTTTTAAATTTAAAAAAATTAAAATAATAAAATTCTGAGGGATATTCATTTCCCTCGGTAATTCCGAGGGCTTTATTCCCTCGGAAAACATTCCCTCGGAAATCTGTCAGTTTTTTCCCTCGGTAATCATGGCGGCAAATAGTGGCGCCGAAATTCCGAGGGAAATTCCGAGGGAATGTTGTTCCCTCGGAAAAAACCGAGGGATTTTGTTGTCCCTCGGTTTTTCCCTCGGAAAATACCGAGGGAAGACAATTCCCTCGGTTTTTCCCTCGGGAAACTGCTATTTTTTGTAGAGTGGTAGAAAGAGTACTATGTTGAGCCTAGACTTCAAACGGTTTGTTTTAACCATCTTAACAGTCTCTCATTTTTGGTTGCTAGAGAATCAAAGTATATTTGCCAATGAATCACGAAATATTATGGTTCTTACATACAATTTCTTTAGAAGTAATTCGTGAGATCATGTGCCTCACTTTACTAGTTATAACGAGAAAAGGGTACAACTGATTGGATCCAGCCTATTCTTGAAATAAAACAACTAAGACACACACCATTTCTAAAAAAAAAAGATCAATACACCAATAACTACACATAGATTTATTCAATTTGTTGCTAAAATATTATTATTAAATCCAAAACTCCCGGCAGATGACCAATGGCCCAAAGAAACGAAAGAATTGGTTCCATTTTTCATATAATCTCCCCTTGACTAAAAATATTGACCAAAGTTCTTTTTATATCACTTTTTCCTTCTTATTTATTATTCTTATTTTTTCTTTTTTTGAAATCGAGTCAAAAAATACTCGAGTTATGTTATAAAGTATGAACTGCTCTCTATTTGTTGCAATAACTCATAAAAATATTTTCTCTTGACTAAGAACGGGAAGTATGAAAGAGAGTTGTTATGTTAATTCCTCATCTGCAAACCAGCCCTTCCCATAGGTTATTTTCTCAATGAATAAGAAATTGTAGGAGGGAAGTTTTGATCTAATTTCAAAAGGCAAACAACTCCAAGGCAATAAAATAGGAAAAATATGTGTTTTTCTRAGATTAAACAAAAGGATTCGCAAATAAAAGTGCTAATGCTACAACCAATCCATAAATCATTAAAGCTTCCATAAAGCTAGACTAAGCAATAGAGTACCTAGTTATTCCCCTCTGCCTTGGGATGTCTCATGATACCCTCTACGGCTTGACCCGTGGCAATCCCTTGACCAATTAGGTCCAATAGAAGCAAATCCTATAACCAATCAACAGAAATAACAGAAGCAACAGATATCAGTGGATTCATGATAACTCCTTTGTACCAATAAAAAGAAATGGTTACTGATACAATCAGCTAATGAATTATGACTTAGTTATTCCATTGATACATCGAGTCGAAGTAACTAAGAACTCTGAATTTAAGTAAGAATATTATTGACTAATCCGAACTACTTTGATATCTATTTTTTCGTGTCTATCCACAGAGCTTTCGTAGAACTCGTAGAAACTTTGTTCTTCCATTTCTAGGTTCTGAATCTTATTCAATTCTTTTATAATTTCTTGATTTCATCTCTTTATTCAGCGAATTCACGGCCACAACGATATGAGAGGACTTTTATTTGAGCCCACACATGGTAGTAGGGAAAATGAGACAGATCTTCAGTTTATATATAACTAGTCAATATCTAATATCACATATACATGTCTTTCTTCCATAACGTAAACCATTAGATTTAATTGAATTCTCGAATCCATTCATTATTTTAGGGATCCCCCATCCCACCTTTTTCTGCTGTATTCATATTTATTTATCATTAGTCCAACCGAGTGCATTCTAAATGGACTAATTAAATTGATTAATGCGAATTATTGCACAGAATTTATTTGATTGATCTAAGTTCATGCAATTTATTATTTATTAATATTTTATTAGTCAATTGTTTAATAACACCAATTGTAAAGTAGAAACGTTTATACTATTGTTTCTTTAATCACACGTTATAAACAAATATCTTATTCAAATCAGAGTTTGAATAAGAAGATTGACTGACTGACCAATATAATAAAAGGCCAATATTCATCAAAAAGGTAGCATGTTAAGTGGACGAAAGGATAATTTTAGGAAAATTATCTAAAAGATCTCTTTCCTTTTTTTAAAAGTCTCTAATATCATAATTTTAGATTCTTTTTGTTCTTATTGCTTTCTATCATATGTAGAGTCTTATATATTTCTATTCCTAAAGTAAATCATCTTTAGTTGCACATACGTTGCATTGTACTAAGCTAAAAAGAACTATTTCAATGATGTCCCTCCATAGATTCACTTAGATAAACCGCACCTAAAGTTACAAAAATAAGAGCTTGAGTACCACTTGTAATTAATCTAAGGAACATGACAGGGATAGGAACAACTGAAGGTACTAAAGAAATAAAAACAACAACAACTAATTCACTCGCTATGATATTTTTAAAAAGTCGTAAACTAAGTGATATGGGCTTTGTGAAATCTTATAAGATGTTAATGGGTAAAAGAATTGGGGTTAGTTGAATATATTCCAAAATAATTTAATCCATTTTTGTTAAGACCTATATAGAAATATGCCACTGGAATGAGTAAAGTCAAGGCAACTGTAGTATTTTTATCATTCGTAAGTGCGGGTGACTCACCATGAGGTAATTCTACAATTTTCCAAGTTAAAAGAGCTCCCGACCAATTATAAACAAAAATAAATAGAAACATAGTTCCAATAAAAGAAACCAAGGGGCCGTATTTTTCTCCAATTCGGGTTTTACTTATATCCTGAATGAATTCAAGAACACATTTGAAGAAATTCTGACCCCTAGCCAGAATGGTTTGTGTGTTCCGAACAGCTATAGTAGCTGAACCTAATAAGATAGCAATTAAAACCCAAGAGGTAATATGTACTTGAAAATGGACTTAAAGACACCATATTTTCCAATAGAAATGTTGGCCTACTTTAAATCGAACTTTTTGTACTTACTTTTCAGTAGAAAAGTTCGTCCGCAAGAGAGCATAGAAATTGTAAGTGGAAAGCTTGACTCGAGTCGAATCTCTCGAGGAATACTAATCGGAAGCGATTCTCGTGTTTGATTCACAAATGAGAAAACAAGGAAAATGATACGCTAGACCTGTGATCAAGTTTGATTTTTGAAGTTTTAATATCTAAGACGGAGATTTAAATGACGAGAAATAAAGTCAAAAACTTTGAAAGAAACGGGGGATCTAGGGCTCTTGAATTGTCACCACGATCAATTGACATTTCATCGAACACTTAATCTATGAGTTGAGTTTGTCAATCCCAACTTGTAAATTGAACACCCAACAATGCCAATTATTGGTTTCAAACTCATCTAATCACTAAACCTAAGAATTCTAAACACAAATAATCAAGTAATGCAGCAATACAAACTCAACAACCAATTGGGAGAGAATCAATAGAGCATGAACATGATTAAATAAAAAGCTTGGAAGAAAGCAACAATGGAGAATGAACTGTTAAGAACAATAATTATTATCATATGAATTTATGAGAGCCAAACACCTAAAATCATGAGAAATTTCAAGTAAATGAACTACAAAACAATAGCACCACAAACCCAACAAGAAAACAAATAATCAAAGCAAACAAAAATTTGGAATAATTGAAGAAAAGTGTAAAATTTGAAGGCCTATGGTTTTGAAAATAAGTCTCAGTTTTATGATGTTGTTAACAATGTTAAACAACATTGACTAACAACATCAACTAGAGTAAAATAAATATATGCAGCGGAAATAAATTTTAAGAACACGATAAAACAAATTCAGTTCACAAGTAAAAGTACTTGTGAACTTGGGTGTACAAACTCGAAAACTATATTACTTTCTTATTTTTCGATCAATACAAAAATAAAGTAATATATGAAAACTAAAGTATCAAAACACATGATACTAAATACTTGTCGCCTAGGTTGAACAAGCTCTTCTCCGTTTGTCACACAACTTTGAATAACTTGTCGATCTCGAACAATGGCTCCAAGTAGTCTTCATGTTCTTTGCTTGCTCGTGCGTCTTGCGTTGCGTCGTTCTCTTCTTCTCAAAATCCCGTGTGTAAAAATCGTGTTACCAAGCTTAGTAATCCCTTGTCTTAAATAGAAAATCCTAGAATTCCAAACTTGGTAAATAAGCATACTAAAATCTAGACACAATCTAGGAAAATAAAGTCCTATAAATAAACTAGGAAACACAATCTAGAGTTCCTAATTAATTGTGTACCTAAGAAAGGCAAATAACAAAATAGGAATTATTGCCAAGAATAAACTCCTCAACAATCTCCCCCTTTTTCCTTTCTGGACAAAACACTACAACGCAATAAAAATACTAACTCCCCCTAAACAAAACACCCAATGTTGTTAAAAATTCAAACCAAAATTACAAACTAACATTGTTCAAAATAACACTTAACAAAACAAATCAAAATAAAGGAACTTATTGACTTCGAACCCTCTTCGAACGACGAGGGGATGTCGAAGTTCCTTCACCCCTATCCTTCCTCTTCTTCTTCTGCATTCTTTTCATTTTCCTCAAAGCCCTATTGCGAGAGCGAATCCGCTTCTTTCACTTTTCCTAAGCAAGACTAGCCAAGGCTTCTGCAGCAACAACATCTTCTACACCAACATCATCTTCGGCAGCATCTTCATCAACAGCTTCGTTATCCACGTCAACATCTTCTCCCCCTTTTTGACCAGAAAGCGAAAGGGCCTTCAAGAGAGAGCTACGAAGAGCCTTCAGTTGAGTCATCTGCAAATCAATGGAAGCCACATGTGCACGAAGGACCTGTGCAGAAATGTGGACCATGTTGGGATCGTCCCTCCCAACATCACTAGCAACAGTAGCCCGAAAAGGGGCTTGCCATGGCAGATAAATAACTCTAGCACCTGTAGTATGCTGGCCTCTTAAAGCAAACCAATCCGCCTCACTTGTGAGCACATCATCGGGACGAAGTGTCAAACCTTGGTTCTCCAGTAAGCTGAAAATCAAAGAAGGAAAACACAACGAGGTCGCGGACTTCGTGGTGGCAAACATAACAATAATATCAAAAACATGCTGGCCAAAACTAAATTTTATTCCTCTCCCAAGCCTATACAAGAACTGGGCCTGAGGCCGCGTAACACACGTTGTGTTCTTGGAGGGAACCCAATTACAAATAGCAATTTTATGCAAAACTGAATAAAGAGATGAAAGGCGAGTACTAGGGAGCTGCTCAAACCACGAATTAACCAGACCACTAGACAAAAACGAAACCACCTCATTCATATCATCAACCGTCGAGTCACCCCAGTATGGCACAGTTCCAAACAACTCATCAATCAAAGCAAGAGTGAAAGAAAACACCTTGCCACTCATATATACTTTGCCATAATGTACGGACTCCAAATCAACCATAGACGACAAAAGATTGGCATAAAACTCGATAACTATATCTCGTACAAAAGGCATTGTCGTGGAAACGTTGGAATACATACCTTTGTGTTGAAGATAGGCAATCATATTGTGTTTCTCAAATAGCTCAACTGGGACTCGGCGCTCGCCGATCATGTGGCGGGTCTGGTAAGCGCCAAACAACTCGGCAGCCTCGGCAGTCAAGAACTTCTCTGAAAAGGGCACCATATCCTCAAGCTCGGGGGTCTGAGATGCAACACCCGTAGAGGACTCAGAGTGATCAGAAGGCGTAGAAGGAGGCGAAGTATGAGCAGAGGAACTTGCATTAGCGGCAGCGGAACTGGAGGACGGGGCAGACTTGTTCTGTGGCAATGTTGGTATCGGGGAACCAACATGGGGACCAACATCAGCCTTACACGCTGCCTTTTTCTTCTTCTTTTCCTTCTTTCAAGCAGAAAGTATATCACATAGAGGCATATCAAATGAAGATTCAGGAGAAAACTCTAACAACTCCAGATCAAACTCGGGTTGATCATCACGAACAGGGGATGGAGGAGAACTAACAGTCAGTGGCTTAGATGAGCTAGTCACCTCTCCGGTGATAAGATCCAAAACAGTGTAGGGAGGGGATGAATACTCTATTTCAGTAGAGCGAGGAGAAGCTTTGACTTTTTCCTGACCAGATCTCTTATCGGCCAACCTCACAAGCTATTTCCGACGAGGCTTCTTCTTCGCCGATGGACTAGGAGCTGAGGGCAATGGAGGAACAACTCCCTCTGCTGGAGCAGGGACATAATCATCATCATCGGGATTAGACATAGTCACAACCTCCTCAGCAAGATTCATGTGCTCAAGCGGCACACGTCGTCTCGGCTCTGCTTAACTTTTCGGAACAGCAGGCGGTACAACGCCGGGCAGTATAGGCACCGTGATCTTTTCAGTGTAGGGTTCCCCACTCGACCGAAAGTCTCTACTTCAAAAGCTAAATCCGGAGGATTATCAACATCAATTTCATTCCCTGGCTGACCTGGGAATACCTGGGCTTCAGGCACGGCGTCAATCGATGATGGAACTGGCACAGCGTTGTGAGAATCGTGCGCCGGCGAGGGTGGTGGCGATGTTGTTACCGGTGGTGGGATGGAAGAGGAACCACCACCGATTTCTTCACGTATGTCCAGGCCACCAACTCTGGGATATGGGGCAGTTACCTGTTCGCCGGAGCGGCGGAATTCTGCCAGCAATTCTTGAATAGAAGAGGGCGGCGGAGAGTTTGTCATCCTGTAAATTCTCAGAAACACAAGAGAAAACGAAAAAATCGAGATAATTTGAGAGAGGTAAGGAAGCCTGGGAGTTTAATTTGCAGAGGGTTAATGATCAAACGGTAAAAAAGATTCAGGTATAAATCCTAAAAAAATGACCGTTGAAGGAGAGAGAAAGGAAACAACCCTAAATTAGCCACCAGCGGATTTCTGGGTTATTTTAAAAACACGATTTTTATTTCCTTCTAAAAAAGTGCCACTCCCCCTTAGTTTAGGCTACATGATCATATTAACAATTCCAATATCTATTCCCATTATCTCATCCTTATTTTCTTAAAAAAAATAAAATTGCACAGCCCTTAACACAAAATCGGGCGAAGTACAAAGTTAGAAAAATTGAACCATCAGCCCAGTAGTATCAATCTTGTGCAATGTTAATTTTCACTTACCAAATTTACCTCGTTATTACCTGTCCAGCCGTTCGATTTCAACTCCACTGAAACACTTAGTTAGCTAAATTCAAAACAGAATTAAGAGACTTCAAGAAAGACAAGAACACAAGCAGCAGTACGCACAGCGAGATGGCATCTTCACAAAGTATGAATGTCCTACGGGATGCCTAAAATTCATGACGTAAAAGTATATACAAAAAAAACATATTATGATTTCAATGACTTGATCCAATGTTGCTTTTTATTACTGACAACATTATAAACCAACATTGCCTCAGGTGAAGACAATGGAAACTTACCCCTTAATCCAAGTTAATGATTATGTCAAGATCTCTCAAGAAGGTGAAATTTAAAGATTGGATCAAATTGTATCCAGATTTTCTTCATCCTTGAAGGGATTTGAATCTTTTAATCTTCAACAAATGTTGTTAAAACACCTCTTGTTTTTTGACCTGGGAGAAAACCAGTTTCTGCGGGCAAGCTCCACAATCACCCTATTGAAGAGGTTGTTTCTTTTTGCCATCACTTTTATTGCAACACAGGACCTTATCGCACTTTCAATCAAACACAATGCATTAGGATTATGTATGAAAAGAAAGATAAAAATTCATGCAAAAGTATACAGATGTTGTGACTGATGTTGATATTGGGTGTCACAACATCACAAACCAACATTGGTTCAAATAATGCACATACCGAGATCTCTTCTCAAACGAGAGAAGGTCTCGAAATCTAATGCCTTAGTGAAGATGTCAGCAAGCTGATTATCTGTTCCAATATGCTCAAGGCTAACAATCTTCCTCTCAACTAGGTCTCGAATAAAGTGGTACCTTATGCCAATGTGTTTGATTCGAGAATGCTGGACTAGATTTTTCGAGATGTCAATTGCACTGGAATTGTCACACAGCACAGTCAGGATACTACTGTGTAGACCGTAGTCCAATATCATCTGGTTCATCCACATTAATTGTTTGCACGCACTTCCAGCTGCAATGTACTCGGCTTCAGCTGTAGAAAGAGAAATACAATTTTGCTTCTTGCTGTACCAAGAGATTAAATTATTACCCAGAAAAAAACATCCCCCAGTAGTACTCTTTCTATCTACCACATCCCCGTCCCAGTCCGAGTCAGTATACCCTACAAGTTCAGTACCAGTATATTTTGTATACCACACACCTAGTTCAGTTGTACCAGCAATATACCTAATAATTCTTTTAACTGCTTTTAAGTGTGACTCTTTTGGATTAGACTGATATCTAGCACACAAGCACACACTATACATAATATCAGGTTTACTTGCTTTCAAATACACCAAACTTCCTATCATACTTCTGTACATGTTGTTATCAACACCCTTACCAACATCGTCTCTCGACAGCTTCACAGCCTTGCCCAATGGCGTTTTCTTGTGAGTTTCACTTTCTAAACCAAACTTTTTAACTAAGTTCTTAGCAAATTTAGTCTGGGAAAGGAAAATATCATCATCAAGCTATTTGATTTGTAAACTGAGGAAGTACGTGAGGTTTCCTTCCATGCACATCTCGAATGTATCGGACATTCGAGTAACAAACTCCTTGACCATCTGCTCGTTAGTGGATCCAAAAATAATATCATCCACATAGATTTGAATGATTAAGATGTGCTTATTGGACTTAAGAAGGAAAAATTCTTTGTCAACTTCCCCTCGTCTAAAGTTTAAATAAAGCAAATGTTGAGTTAGCCTTTCATACCAAGCTCTACGAGCTTGTTTTAAACCATAAAGAGCCTTTTTCTGTTTTTAAAACAAAATTTGGTTTTTGAGGATCCAAAAATCCTTTAGGCTGCTCAACATACACTTCTTCACTCAAGACTCCATTTCAAAAAGCACTTTTAATGTCCATTTGATGCAATGAAATCTTCATATAAGAAGCAATAGAGAGCAAAAGTCTTACCGACTCAATGCGGGCAACAGGACAAATGTTTCATCAAAATTTATCCCTTCAATTTGTGTATACCCTTGTGTAACCAGTCGAGCTTTGTTCCTCATAATGTTGCCAGCCTCATCAGTCTTGTTCTTTAATATTCACTTAGTTCCTATCACGTGGAAATCTTCTGGACGTGGGACAAAATCCCAAACGTCGTTTTTGGCGAATTGGTCCAGATCTTCTTGCATCGACCTTATCCAGAACTCATCCTTGAGTGCATTCTCCACACGCTTGAGCTATATTTTAGAAAGGTACAAAGACTCACGAATCTTAGAGCAGTTAGTAGACAGACATACGTACCTGACCATTTCTTTAAAGTTTATCTGTCGCCTTCTTGTGCTCCTTTCATCTAAATCTCCAATAATTTCTCCCACGAGATGGTTTTTCTGGATTCTTGATGGAATATCCCTCTGATGAAGATCAATGGGATCAGCTGGATCTTCTTCTTCTGAATCAGAATCAGATTCTGCGGCGGCTTGGCTTGATGTTGGTTCTGATGTTGAGATCCCAATATCAACATTGGTATCAACATCTGTCAACTCTCTGGGTTCAGCACCTGCATCTCTGTTCTCAATTCCTGCACTATCATCTGAAGTAGGAGTGACATTTTCTTGAGGATTTTGATCATAAACCAGATCATTATCCTCGGTAGGTTTGACTCCACTCGTTAGATCGTCGAATTTGACATTAACTGACTCAAACATGCTTCGATTTCTAAGGTTAAACAACCTATATGCATGACTATTTTGGAAATACCCCATGAAAATGCACTTGTCACTCTTTGAGTACAGTTTATCTAGATGATTTTTGTCGTTGAGCACATAGAAAATACATCCAAACACATGAAAATAGCTCAAGTTCGGTTTCTTACCCATCAACAACTCATAGGGAGTAATACATGACCCTGGTCTAAAAAAAGCCCTATTTGTAATATGAGATGCAATATTCATTGCTTCAGCCCAAAAACGTTTTGCTATGCTATTTGAAGTGATCATAGTTCTGGTCATCTCAGCAAGAGTCCTATTTTTGCGTTCATCTATGCCATTTTGTTGTGGAGTAATAGGTGAATAACATTCATGACTTATGCCCTCCGAAGTGCAGTATTTAGAGAATGATGCATTTTCAAACTCTTTAACGTGATCATTTCTAATCCTAGCAATGTTCACATTAAACCTTACACACAACTTTTTTGAAAGTTTTTTGAATGCCTCAAAAGTTTCAGATTTTTCTTTTAGAAATTCTACCCAAGTGAATCTAGAAAAATCATCGACAATAACCAAAACATACCTCTTACCACCAAGGCTCTCGACTTCAAGTGGTCCCATGAGATCCATATGAAGGAGTTCAAGGTAAGATGATGTAGAGAGACATTGCTGGACCGGATGTGGTACTCTGACCAGCTTTCCTTTCTGGCATGCCTCGCCCACAGGAGTGATCTTGGTGTTGAGCTTAGGAAGCCCAGTCACTGCTTCTTCTTTGGCCCACCTGTCCATCATCTTGTAATTGACATGCCTCAGTTTTTGATGCCACACCTCAGCATCACTTAGTTGAGATATCTTTCAAAAAGCATCACTGTTAATTTGATAACAATTATCCGAAGTTCTCTGTCCAACAAGGATACATGGACCATTCTCCTCATAGACTTCACACTTCTCATGGTTGAATTTAACACTAAAGCCTCCGTCGCACAGTTGACTTATGCTGATCAAATTTGCAGTAAGTCCTTCTACTAGCAACACATTTTCCAGGGTTACAACGTCGGGAACATGGAGAGTTCCTTAACCAACAATTTGGCCATTTGCGCCTCCACCATACTTTACCTTTCCACCTCGAAATCTGACTATGTTGGAAAGAAGCTCCTCTGACCCATTCATATGCTTGGAGCATCCACTATCGAAATACCAGGCTCCAGGGACGTGGGACTTCAGGGAGGTATGGATCATATTGCACTTAACGTTATTTTTCTTGACCCACACTTGTTTGAAACTGGTGTTGGTATTGATGTTGGTATGACGGGAACCAACATTGGATTTAGCAGTCGCATTAGTTCTCTGAAAGGGTCTTCTCTCGCATATGATCTTCCAGCAAAAAGGCCTAATGTGCCCTTGTTCACCACAATGATGGCACACGAACTGTCTCCTTCGCCTTTTATGGCGTTTGGAATATTTCTGTTTTTTAACTTGAAACTGGCATTGACTGAGTAGGTTTAAAACCAATTCCATGTTTCGAGATTTCTAGGAAGCTTATATATAATATTTCATCAAGCTTCGCCTTTGCCTTTGTTCAGATCTTAAATGGTTCCTTGAACCTTTGTCAACGCGGTTTTTATTTTTTCTAACTCAGCATCCTTCTTGGTAAGAGATGTCTCCAAACGAACAATTATGTCAAGCTGATCATCCTTTTCTTTGGTAAGTTTTTCTAATTCTTTTATGAGATTCTTGACCTTGAGTACTTGTTTTTCCCAACTGAAAAACAGTTGCTGGTGCTCAACGCTTAGAAGCTCGTATTCCTTATGGTAATCAGTAGTTTCAGCATTCAAGCACACGATGTTGGTTTCAAGGATATCAACATGGACGTTGTCGTCCAACAGAACATGGGTAAATAAAGATGGAACTGGTTCAGTTGACTCGGAATCATTGATATCCTCAGTGAAGTCAGTAGCAACCATGCTTTTCTTCCTAAGAGTGTTAGGACATTCATTCTTGTAGTGTCCCCAACCTTTAAATTCATGGCATTGCACCTCACTGAGAGGTCTCGTGGGGTTGGATGCATTGGGAATTGAGGATGTGGACTGAGATCTGGGAAGAGCACGTCCAGTAAATCTTGGTGTAGACACCTGTGGCCTGGTCTTCGTACTTGAGCCTCCAAGGCTATTCTTCTTCTTCAGGAAACTATTGAAACGTTGGGTAACAAATGACAATTCGTCTTCTTCAAGCGTAGTGGATTCTATCTTTTTCAGAATCCCATTGAAATCAAACTCCTCATCATCTTCGTAGTTGTCTGGATTAGTATCGGAGGAAAAGGCAATATTCTTCTCTTTTGAGTTGGAACCAAGGTGTTCCATGTCATACTGCTTAAGGTTTCCAACTAAAGTGTTATACTCAATGTTATCAACATCTTTAAACTCTTCTATGGCAACCACCTTCATATTATATTTCTTCGAAATAGACCTCAGCAGTTTTCCCACAAGTCGAGAGTTAGTTATTGACTCATCAAGCTCTCTACGCTTGTTTGTGATGTCTGACAATCTCATGGCGTAGTCCATGATCGACTCCTTCTCATCCATTCTCATCGTTTCGAAAGTGGACATCAACATTCTAAGCCTTGATTTCTTCACGCTCGCAGTTCCTTCACACACTTTGGAGTGCGTCCCATGCATCCTTTGCTGACTTGTAATTCTTGATGACTCGGTAGTAGCTTGCATCTACATAGCTACACAAGGTATTGATGCATTTAGAATTCCAGTTTGCAGCAGCTGCTTCCTTAGGAGTCCAATCTACTTCCTTTTTGGGGAAGGTATCGCCTTCACCATTAGTAAAATGTGGCTTTTCCCATCCAAGGAGGACGGTTTTTCATACACGTTCGTCGATTCTTTTTAAGTGCCAAAGCATCCTTTGTTTCCAGAGGGAATAATTCTCCCCGTTGAGGATCGGTGGCCTTAGGTTGCCTTGAGCATCCATAGAACCTAAAAAATAAGGATGAGTACTTAAAAGATGAAGTAACCAGCTCTAGATGCCAATTGTAAAATTTGAAGGCATATGGTTTTGAAAATAAGTCTCAGTTTTATGATGTTGTTAACAATGTTAAACAACACTGACTAACAACATCAACCAGAGTAAAATAAATATATGCAGTGGAAATAAAATTTAAGAACACGATAAAACAAATTCAGTTCACAAGTAAAAGTACTTGTGACCTTGGGTGTACAAACCCGAAAACTATAATACTTTCTTGTTTTTCGATCAATACAAAAATATTTAGTAATATATGAAAACTAAAGTATCAAAACATACATGATACTAAATACTTGTTGCCTAGGTTGAATAAGCTCTTCTCCGTTGGTCACGCAACTTTGAATAACTTGTCGATCTCGAACAATGGCTCCAAGTAGTCTTTGTGTTCTTTGCTTGCTCGTGCGTCGTTCTCTTCTTCTCAAAATACCGTGCGTAAAAATCGTGTTACCAAGCTTAGTAATCCCTTGTCTTAAATAAACAATCCTACAATTCTAAACTTAGTATATAAGCATAGTAAAATCTAGACACAATCTAGGAAAATAAAGTCCTATAAATAAACTAGGAAACACAATCTAGAGTTCCTAATTAATTTTGTACCTAAGAAAGGCAAATAACTAAATATAAATTATTGTCAAGAATAAATTCCTCAATAAAAATAAATTGAAAGATTACTAATAAACATTAGAGAGTTTCACACTTCAAACAAGGAAACACACAAATTTATACTAAGCTACGTACTACATCCAAGGAATGCTCAAGAATCAATATTCTACTAAAAAATAAAAAACAGGAATTTGAATAAAGAAAGAGACGAGAATTGAAGAGAAATGAAGAACATGATTGGTTTGTCAAACCCTAAGGGGTCCAAGTGCTCTGATTTCTAAGAAGGAGGGTTATATTTATAGGGGTGAAAGTGTAGAAAAAATAGTTTTTTTGCCCAAAATTGTCGAAAACGGCCTGGCCACCGATGTTGGAAAATGGCCCCGTCGATTGCGCATCGACTGGGCATCGACGCCGCATCGATTGGGTGTCAATGGCGCATCGATCGGTGGTTGTGCTTCACGGGTCCGAGTCATGTTTTTATCATATCGAGCCAGTTCTGATTATTGGAAACTCTCATAAACTTGCTCGACTACCCTAAAACAAATAAAAGGAAAATAACATATAAATCTACAAAAGGTAAAAGAAAAATACAAAAAACACTTAAAAGATGACAAACGCTACAAAAATACAAAATAAGTAAAAAGGGGATAAAATACGACTAAAACCCGACTAAAGCACAAAAGATAAGACACAAAAATATATAAAAATAACACATAAATATGTACAACTCAACTCCCTACACTTAGCTTTTTGCTTGTCCTCAAGAAAAACCGAGCCTAGACATAGACAAGGAAAATCTAACCACCCAAGGAACTAAAAACTAATGCATTCAAATGATTATTTGAGGATTTATGCATTAAATCAATTGGAAATTTAACTAAACAGGCGCAACAAACATTGATATAAGAGGTTTAGAGTCCCTTCCGAACGCCTAAAAGAAATATATTTCCCTTCATGCACGTCTCTCATCCATGCCTCGACCAAGATCTACTCACGCCCAAACCACTAAGTCGGCACCCGACTAGACGAATCATTTATGCACCTCTTTAATAATAAAATCTAAAAACAAATAAAAATGCGCACAAGGTTTGCACGATTTATTATATACACATCACTTGTACAGGGAGTTCTCTTCTTGTATAATTTTTTTTCCTTTTTCTTTTTTTTTTAGATTTTCGATAAGTACCCATAAAGGCGAGGTACTATACGAACATGATATTTACAACTCAAAAATGAGAGTTCATGAACTTGAATCACTTGTTGCTAAATGCAACTCAAAATATTTTCCGATAAGCATGTGGAGTTTTTAACGTCTCCAAAAATAAAATAAAGAATTACAAAAATCCCTATAAAGGGCATTTGAAAATGGGGCTAGTAAAGAGTATTCGATTCTTGGAAAAAATTGCAGAAATATAACAAGGTCAAAAATAAAGTACAGTAAAAGAGAAGAGAGAAAGAGACAGAGAGAGATACGTCCCTATAGTCGCACTTGTGATGATGAGTCGAGCGTGAAGTGACATCCAACGGGCGGTGGAGTCAAGAGGGACCTACAAAAAGGGGTAAGTGGGGAAAAATAAACACACAAGACTCGAATATAAAAATAAAAACATCAAAATGTGCAAAAGAAAAATAATTTTGTATTTTTTGAAGATTTTCAATTAAAAAAAAAAAAGAACACAAGAGACCAAAAGACTCAAATTAAAATAACAAACATAAAAATGTACAAAGGAAAAAAATAAAATAAAATGAAATTTTTTATTCTTTTATTATTATTATTTCTTATTTATATTTTTTTTAAAAAAAATCAAATTTGTGTATAATTTTTATTTGAAAACAAGATAAAAAAAAAAGGAAGAAACATACTAGAAAATTTTGAAATAGCATATTTTTTTAAATTTTAATACTTTTTTGTTTTTTTATGGACCGGGTGTTTTGCATGTAATTGTTGTGTTTTTCCTTATGTTTTTAGTTAGAATTTAGCGTCGTTTCTAGTAGTTTTGAGTCGTTTTTTGTTAGGTTTTAGGACTTTTTCTCGTTTATTTCCTTTTTGGCTTTAAGAGTACAATATGTGAGATGTTTGTGCTACTTTTTGGTTTTTATGTTCGAATTCTTGTTTTGTAGGTGGCTAAAAGGATTATATTCGCTCGGCGGACAGTTTGGACCAAAAAATGAGAAATTCGAGCCGGAAGCAGCCTAAATCGATCGAAAGCAGCCAGGATCAACTGAAACACTGCTCGATCGACTGACTCCCAAGGATCGACTGAAAGCCCCGAAATCGACTGCAGGACAGTAGCTTCCCCATTTTTGGCAAAGCATTCGATCGACTGCCCCTTGTCGATCGTCTGGCAGTCGATAGACTGCACCCTAGTCGATCGACAGGGTGTCGATCGACCCACATGCGGTCGATCGACTGTGACGCTTGGACTTCGGGTATTTTGGTGTTTTTGACATTTTGCCCCTACAAACAACTATATAAAGCTTACATCTTGCACCAATGAAGAAAAAAACTCCCCTCCCAACCCAATCTAGGGTTTGGGACCAAATTACTCACAAGCTCTTGATAATTTTCTCTCTTTTTATATTTTAGATTAAATTTCAAGCTTTGATGTAATTTCTTTTCTAAATTTAGATTTACTTTTATGCTTGGCCCTTGGGTTTGTAAGCCCAAGAAGAATCCAAGTACTCCCTTGGATTGTTACTTTTGATTGCAATTACATTCAAGCTTTGTTTACTTTCTTAATTCAAGTAAGTTTCCTTTCAATTTAATGTTTTGTGCTTTAATTTCATGCTTTGTTCTTCATGTTATGCCTTTTGCCTTAGCACCTTGAATTCATGTTAGATCTTAAGAATTAGCTATGGAATCTAGATGAGTGACACATCTAGATCATAGATCGGCTCTTGGATCGTCTTGATTTCAAGTATTTCATATGTTTTATCTTGATTTCTATTTTTATGCATAGTTTTAGGTTGAATCTTAGATCTATACTTCGTTGCTTGTTATTTTCCGTAAAGATTTAGAATTTGACGTCAATTTTCATTGCGCTTTCTATTCATGCTTTCAATTCATGTTTATTTGCATTATTCATGTTTTTATGTCCATGCAAGCTTAGTGAATCGAACTTTTTCGCGTTTAAATAAAAGCTCGTCCGCAAGAGAACGGAGCTATTGTAGGCGATAAGTTGACTCGAGTCGAATCACAAGGAAGACTAATCGGTAACTATTTCGATGTTGGATTTTATGTACGTAGAAACCAAAATAAAAACTAGACTAGACTAAATTAAACACGCGATCAAATTGAGTTTGAGGTTTTCTAACATCTACGAGCAACAAAATTAAAAGATTCAAAACGATAAAGAAAAGCGAGGGTCTAGTGCATAAAATCGTCTCCACGATCGAGGTTGTCAGTCCCGATGGTTCTAAACGACCCTAAGCACTAGAACGATAAAATTAGCCTATAAGCATCATCATGATCAACTTCATAATAACAACGCAAGCATGATCACAATCGATAATAAAACAAACAACTAATCTAACGAGAACTAACAACTAAACTACTAAGCAAATAACATAAATTAACATCTAGGAAAAATGATAAAAAGGTTTATACTAAATTAACAAAACTAAACTACAAGCATTTTCATTCCAAATGAAATAACAACACCAACGTACTAAGGTAACTAAGCCAAATCCAGAAAGCAATTAAATAGAGTTCAGGAAAACTTATAATCTAAGGAAGCAACAGCCATCGAACGATCCTCAGCGGCGAGAAACGGCCTTGAACGTCGGACGGCGTAGAAATCGACGAAACTACGAATTATCTAACTCTAATCTTGCTTGAATTGAATGGTGGCATGAACCGAGGGTTGTTGACATTATCTGGACCTTTCCCCCTCGTCCCAGCACTTTGAAAACGAAGAAACCACCGGATTTATATAGAATTTCGAAAATAACCGCTCAAACTGCCTTGAGGACAAGCAAAAAGCTAAGTGTGGGGGAGTTGATTTGTACATATTTGTATGTGATTTTCGTGTGTTTTTGCATCGTATGTTGTGTGCTTTTATGTGTTTTAAGTTTATCTTTTTATCATTTTTCTTCTTTTTTATGTTTTTCGTTTCTTATGGTGTTCAATGTGTTTTTTACTTTATTTTGTATGAAATAATCTAATTTTGTTTAATGTTAATATCTCAGCTCAAAACGAGGAAAACGGGACGAGCGACGAGCCGAAGCCATGCAGGTGCGTCGACTGACGCACCGTCGACGCACTGTCGACGCTACGCCCGTGTCGACTGACGCACCATCGACGCAAATGTTCTGAAGCGTCGATCCTAGGCCCGTCAGTCGACCGCACTGCCTGCCGACGCGTGTAGCCTGGCTCGCATCGACTGACGCACCATCGACGCAAAGGTTTTGAAGCGTCGATCCTAGGCCCGTCAGTCGACGCACTGCCTGTCGACGCGTGCAGCCTGGCTCGCGTCGACTGACGCACCGTCGACGCTCC
>BMAC01000139.1:101691-119661 GCA_014905375.1 Phtheirospermum japonicum
AAAAAAAAAGAAAGAATAAGTACAAGAAGAGAAAAACCTTGTACAAGTTGAGTTCTTACTTTTATTTTTTTATTTCTTAGATTATATTGTTAAAGAGGTGTTTTGATAACTGGGCTAGTCGGGTGACGACTTGGCGGTTTGAGCAGGGATAGACTTTTGGCCGAGGCATGGATGGGTGATGTACATGGAGGTCAACTCGTTACTTTTTAGGTGTTCTTTTTCCTTTTCTTTTCTTTTCTTTTCTTTTTCTCTTTTTTTCTTTTTTTTTTTTTAATAAAAGGTACCCATAAAGATGAGGTACAAAGCGAGTATAATATACATACACCAAAAGCGAGAGTTCATTGACTCCAATCTTATGTTGCTAAGTGCAACTGATAACATTCTTCAATAACGCACGTGGAGTTTTAACGTCTCCAAAATAAAAAGAAAAATTACATAAAATCCTATAGAGGGTATCAGAAAATGGGGCTAGTAGAGAGTATTCGACTCTTAAGAACGAAACATAAATAGAATAAGGGACAAGACACTTCATAGATTATTCGAACGAAAGTCTAAATATCCTAACCAAAGCATCTAACCACGTCACTTCGTCAAGGATCCAGTCAATATCAATACACACAACTCAAATCAGTCATAAGCAAGCATACAAAGATTTACTAACCAACCAAGGACAAACCCCCCCACACTTAAACCATAAAATGTACACATTGTATAAAAAAAAAAGAAGCATTCAGCAAAGTATGGTAAAAGGTAAGAGAAAGAGAGACACGTCCATGAATTCGCGCTTGTGGTGAAGAGTCGGTGGTGAAAATCATCCAACGGGCCTTAATAAAGAAAGGGACCTGAAAACACACAAAAACACATAAAAACATATAAAGTTAAAAGGAACTTGGGTTGCCTCCCAAGAAGCGCTTTATTTAACGTCTCTAGCTTGACGACGTCCACGTTCGATATTGTCCCGGGTCTAAAAATAGATGACGGTCGTGCCACACCTTGGTATTCTCTAAAAGCAAGAGTTGGCAATGATAATCACCAAGGCGGGCCCAAAGAGCATGTCCCGAGATTCTGAACACTCCAACTAGCTTCGGAGGT
Source organism: Phtheirospermum japonicum (assembly GCA_014905375.1). Lineage (NCBI taxonomy): Eukaryota > Viridiplantae > Streptophyta > Magnoliopsida > Lamiales > Orobanchaceae > Phtheirospermum > Phtheirospermum japonicum. Next base: position 102,784 of record BMAC01000139.1, read on the forward strand.
TGGAAACGCGAGTAATCGATCACCTCGAATATATCAAAAAATAATGGGCACACAGGGTGATCCTCGATCAAAGGAAGACTTAGAAAATCTTTCGAGCACCTGAAACGTCTATCAACCAACCCGTGCTCTGTTGTTCCCTTGATCACCGCCTCAACGCCCTCAAAGTCATGAAAAGTCAGACTTGGACTTAAAAGAGGGCAAACGGGCTCCTTCTCAACTATCTCATCAAACACGTCCTTCTCATGTTCGTACAAAGAATCAAGCGGCACGGCATGAGATTCAATAAATTCACCCGAAGACAACTCTCCCACACAGTCGTGTATATAATCCTCAAAAATCATGGGAGAGACAATGCTAACTTCCACCTCTTTCTTCTCACCCAAAAATCTCACTTCTTCGCACACCTCGTTCAAAACATCATCAAAGCTGGAGTTGGCATCAACAAAGGTGTAATTTTTCATATCAAAGACAGGCAACTCCTCATGACAAGGTTGGTCTACCTCGTACACTTTGTTGTCAAATTGCTCTAATTGAATATCGAGGCATTATATGCGTTCATCCATACATTCTATGCGTTCATCCATCCGTCTAGTCACTTCCAGAATCTCGGATAAAAAATCTTGAGAAACAGTGACGAAATGATCGCCGCTCAAAATATACGCATTGAATGTGGGTGGAGTGTAAACGTCGTAGCTCAAAAAATAGAAATTTGGAAAAGTAGGAGCATACGAGTTCGCGTTCGGATAAGGCAAGGCAAATTGAGGATAAGAGTCGTCAAGACCCGAATCATAATACCCATAAGAATCTATGCTCGGATTACAGCAATTTGAAGGACATGGGCCGAGATAGTCAAAAGCATGGGCCCATTCTTTTTGGCGAACTAACTCGGTAATTCGCCATCTTCAATCAAAATAACTTCGAGTCTTCAAAAATGTGGCTACAAAGCACAATACTCAAAAACCGAGATTAAACGTATCAAAAAGAACAAAAATAAACAAAAAATAAAAAATCACAAACGAACACTAACACAAACAAACAAGTAAAAGCAAACACCAAAAATCGTAGCCTTTAGCCTTCCCCGGCGACGGTGCCAAATTTTTGAATCGAACTTTTTCGTATTTAAATAAAAGCTCGTCCGCAAGAGAACGGAGCTATTGTAGGCGATAAGTTGACTCCAGTCAAATCACAAGGAAGAATAATCGGAAACTATTTCGGTGTTAGATTTTATGTACGTAGAAACCAAAATAAAAATTAGACTAGACTAAATTAAACACGCGATCAAATTGAGTTTGAGGTTTTCTAACATCTACGAGCAATAAAATTAAAAGATTCAAAACGATAAAGAAAAGCGAGGGTCTAGTGCATAAAATCGTCTCCACGATCGAGGTTGTCAGTCCCGATGGTTCTAAACGACCCTAAGCACTAGAACGATAAAATTAGCCTACAAGCATCATCATGATCAACTTCATAATAACAACGCAAGCATGATCACAATCGATAATAAAACAAACAACTAATCTAACGAGAAGTAACAACTAAACTACTAAGCAAATAACATAAATTAACATCTAGGAAAAATGATAAAAAGGTTTATACTAAATTAACAAAACCAAAGTACAAGCATTTTCATTCCAAATGAAATAACAACACCAACGTACTAAGGTAACTAAGCCAAATCCAGAAAGCAATTAAATAGAGTTCAGGAAAACTTATAATCTAAGGAAGCAACAGCCATCGAACGATCCTCAGCGGTGAGAAATGGCCTTGAACATCGGACGGCGTAGAAATCGACGAAACTACGAATTATCTAACTCTAATCTTGCTTGAATTAAATGGTGGCATGAACCGAGGGTTGTTGACATTATCTGGACCTTTCCCCCTCGTCCCAGCACTTTGAAAATGAAGAAACCACCGGATATATATAGAATTTCAAAAATAACCGCTCAAACTGCCGGAGCGTCGACGGTGCGTCAGTCGACGCGAGCCAGGCTGCACGCGTCGACAGGCAGTGCGTCGACTGACGGTCCTAGGATCGACGCTTCAGAACCTTTGCGTCGATGGTGCTTCAGTCGATGCGAGCCAGGCTACACGCGTCGGCTGGCAGTGCGTCGACTGACGGGCCTAGGATCGACGCTTCAGAACATTTGCGTCGACGGTGCGTCGACAGTGCGTCAGTCGACGCGGGCGTAGCGTCGACGGTGCGTCAGTCAACGCACCTGCATGGCTTCGGCTCGTCGCTCGTCCCGTTTTCCTCATTTTGAGCCGAGATATTAATATTAAACAAAATTAGATTATTTCATACAAAAACAAGTAAAAACACATTGAACACCATAAGAAACGAAAAACATAAAAAAGAAAGAAAAACGATAAAAAGATAAACTTAAAACACATAAAAGCACACAACATACGATGCAAAAACACACGAAAATCACATACAAATATGTACAAATCACTTAGTTGTATCTTGTGCATGCATGGTTGTACTTGGTGAAACATGCTTGTTTTTGCTTGTTTTCATTATTTGCTTTGCTTTTGCAATTAAGGCACACGACCGAGGCATTCTACCAACTTTTAATTTCAATTCCTAGCTTAGTTTAGTTAGTTTAATCCCTTTATTTTCATTTTCCTTTTATTTTCCAAGCTTGAAAAATATTGAATCCTTCAATTGAATCGATTTCTGATAAAACCGAGCCACAAACCCGTTGATACTTTCAACACCACTAAAACTCTCAAAACACCGGGTCAGAGTGAGCGGGTCGGGTCTACGTCGATATACCCGTCAATCGATGGCTAATCAACGGTTGGGACAAAGAGTTTTATCGACCCTGGCATCGATCGACAGACCGTCTACGGGTTGGACAGAGAATTTAGATGACCCTGGCGCCGATCGATGGACCATCGACAGGTTGGACAGAGAGTTTCATCGACAATGGTGTCGATCTACGGTCAGTCGATGCATGCATTTGGCACTTGGTCGACATCGCGTCGACTCACTCGTTGATCGATGGGCACTTCATTGTTCCTCCTTTTCACTCTCATGAGCACACTTTTCGAGTAAAACTTCAAAACTTTTGAAAATACCTCCGGGGGTGCATAAACAGGCCTCAAACTTCGGCCAATCTTCCTAAAATATCATAAAAAAAAAAGAAAGCAAGAACATGGGTTGCCTCCCAAGAAGCGCATGTTTAACGTCCAAAGCTAGATGACTTATACGAGCGACGCTATCCGGGACCCAAGAATAGCTGACGATCGTGCCACACCTTAGTATTTTCCAAAAGTAAGAACGGGCGATGAAAATCACTAAGGCGGGCACGACAAGCAAGTTATAGGAATAGAGAAATGAAAGCTTCAACTCTCTTTGGAGGTCAGAAACATGAGTAGTCGATCACCAAGAAGAGACCAAAAGTTAATCGGAGCATGGAGCGATGCTCGGTCACCGAAATAACTAGGAAATCCATCAAACAAACTGAACGACCATCAACCAATCCAAGCTCTTTCATCCTCAATCATCACCTCAACACTTTCAAAAACATGTAATGCCATATCCAGGATTAGGAGAGGGCGATCGGGATCCTTCTCGATTATCTCTTCCACCACCTCAAACTTAATTTTCAACAGTGCATCGAGCGGAATGAAATAAAGCTCAATAAACTCACCCTTCACCAAAACCGGCACAACAACTCCACCATCCTCACAAAGATAAAGTAAGCTCAAATTACCAACATCTAAGGTGGGATCCACCACATAAAATATAGGCACCTCATCTAAACAAAGTCGGTTTACCTCATCACGAGCTTCATGAGTTTTTATGGGTGAAGTTGGTATGGTGTGATGATTGTAGCATGGATTCTTACATGAAGGGGACACGAGATAATAATTATAGCTCCGATTATAAGAATATGATTCACTGGGAGCATATGAATCATTATATCTCGAATCGTGAAATTCGTTAGGGGGAATATAAGGCTCAAAACTCAGATCATAGGAATTTGATGTAGGTAGAGCAAACAAGTCGTAGCTCGGAGAACAAGAATTGGGTGGAGCATATGAATCATGGCTAGCACTAAAAGAATTGGAGTCAAGTGGGATGTATGAGGGGTGAAAGCTTGGATTATAAGAATGTTCAAACCGGGCATACGAATCATTAAAGATCGGACGGTAGGAATCATGTGGCGGGGCATGAGGTCCAAAATAAGGATCGTAATGATCGGGCAAAGCATATGGATCATTGTGGCTTGGATTATAAGAGTTTTTAGACGGGACCCATTGATCACTCCATTGATGATTCGGAGTTCAGATTGAGGGGAGTAGAATTCCCCCATGAATCAATCGTGAACTTCCTCCCACGTTTGCAAGGAGTCGGGCTCTAGATTTTTAAACCATGTTTTTGCCCGATCTTTTAACGTGGAGACAAACAGTCTCATCATCACTTGATACTTCGTAAGGCCTTAAAGAGGGAAAGTTCAGGTGATGGCACTGTACTCTTGAATGAACTTAATGGGATCCTCGCTCAGAAGACCATGGAAAATCGAGAGTTGTTCGGAGTAGAAATCATCAAGATCGTACTCCCGCATAAGTGTACAGATCTCCATACGGTGGAGACGCTCGATAGTTAGACATTCTCTCTCTTTTTTATCTTTTATTTTTTTGGAACTGGTTCATTGAATCTCGTGTCTCAAGGGATGCGGTTGAGGTCGTCGAGGTACCTTACATACACAACACTCAACACACGAGATTAAACGTACCGGTGGAAGACAACAAAAACAAATAAAAACAAAGATCACAACCAAACATGACAAACAAACGAAATAAATAAAAACACAAACAAAGGTCACGAAAAGCAAACACAAAAATCACAACCTTTAGCCTTCCCCGGAAACGGCTTCAAATTTTGTATCGGACTTTTTGCACTTACTTTTTATTAGAAAAGTTCATCCACAAGAGAATGAAGCAATTGTAAGTGGAAATCTTGACTTGATTCGAATCTGTGGAGGAAGACTAATCAGTAGCAATTCTTGTGTTTGATTCACAAATGAGAAAAACAAGGAAAATGCTACGCTAAACACGTGATCAAGTTTTGATTTTTAAAGTTGTAATATCTAAGACGGTGATTTAAATGATGAGAAATGAAACTAAAAACTTTGAAAATATTAATAAAATGGGGTCTAGGGCTCTAGAATCGTCTCCTTGATCAATTGATATGTCATCGAACACTTAATCTACGAGTTGAGTTTGTCAATCCCAACTTGTAAATTAAGCACCCAACATTGCCAGTTGATGGTTCTAAACTCATATAAGCACTACACCCAAGAATTCTAAACACAAATAATCAAGAAATACAAACTCAAAAAAAGCATGAACATGATTAAATAAGAAGCTTGGAAGAAAGCAACAATGGAGAATATACTTTTAAAAACAATAATTATTATCATATGAATTTATGAGAATCAAACACCTATAATCATGAGAGTTTGCAAGTAAATGAACTACAAAATAATAACATCTCAAACCCAACAATAAAACACATAATCAAAGCAAACACAAATTTAGAATAATTGAAGAAAAGAAATTGAAAGATTTCTAATAAACAATATAAAAGTTTCATAATTCAAACGAGGAAACACACGAATTTAGATTAAGCTACATCCTACATCTAAGGAATACTCAAGAATATATATTCTACTAAAAACTAAAAAAACTGGGATTTGAATGAAGAAAGCGAAGAGAATTGAAGAACGTGACTGGGCTTTCAAACCCTAAGGGGTCCAAGAGCTCTGAATTCTAAGAAAAAAGGTTGTATTTATAAAGGTGAAAGCATGGGCAAAAATATTCTTTTGCCCAAAAATGGTGTGAACATCGATGTTGGGAAATGGCCTCGTCAATGGCGTGGCGATGGCACGTCAACTGGGCATCGACGGCACGTCGATCGGTAGTTGTGCTTCACGGGTCCGAGTCGTGTTTTCATCAAATAGAGACAGCTGTGATCCTCGGGAACACTCTTAGGCTTTATCGACTAACCTAAAATAAAAAGAAAAGCAAAATAACATAAAAATCTACAAAAAGTAAAATACAAATACAAAAAACACCAAAAAGACGACAAAAGTTACAAAAACGCAAAATAAGGAAAATGGGGAAAAAACACAACTAAAACCCGACTAAAGAACACAATACAAGACACAAAAACATACAAAAATCACACATAAATATGTACAAATCATACTTTTACACCATATATATCGCATAACCCTTTTAGTGTGTTAATGGAACATGATAGTACATTCATATTATCCTCTAAAAAAGAATAGAACTTTAAAGTAAATTATTTTGATTCAACTATTTCTTGTCTACTTGAGTTGGATATTTTCAATATCCAAACTTGAATACTAACCAATCACATAATATCCTAGTTATTTTTATCTATTTTTTAATTCATAAATAATAACTGATTTTAGAAATCTATCGGATTTTCCAAAGGAAAAGTGATTTATCTTATTATTAATATAGGATTTCTTATATAGCTAGAAAATCCCTCAAAAATTGTGAATACTAATTTTTTAAGAATTAAGAGAATTGAAGATATAGCGTCATCATTCACCGGAATCGAAATATCATCAAGATTAGGGTCACAATTTATATCGATCAAATAAATTGTTGAAACTCCTGAAGTGATCGTAGAGCCGTATACTCTTCATGATAATCAATGATGATCACAATATCGGGTAAACATGTGAAATATTTAATCCCGCCCAGGTATGTTTGCAAGAGTGATAATTGTCTTTTCACCACAGCCGCATCTCTTTTCGAAAGGCAGTTGAGTATTCCCATTTTTTGTTCCATGCTCGAGTCCCTGAACTTCTGAAGTCTCGTTTATGTAGTGGTCCAATTCTTAACATCCGGCTAAGCCATTTTTATTCATATAATGACACCAGGCCTTTATTGCATCCCATGCTGCTGAATCATCTGCTTTGTTTTTTGTACCAACAATCAAGAATTGTTTTACACTACTTAATGCATCAAAAACAAAATCGAAGGCTTTGGATAAAAAATGAGCAGTTCTCGTAGGATGTAATATGAATATATTTCGCTTTGCAGAAATATAAGATGCCATTTTAGGATTTCATTTCCTAATAACATGCCCAAAATGAACTCTACGGGGAAATCTGAAACTGAAATAAATAATTATTTTGATGGAACCTTCTCTTTTACCGTATATTGGTCGTAGATAGACGAACAATTCATTAGTCTTTTCTATTGTTTACTATTTTGATTACCAACTCAAATGACTACACCAAATATAGATAGTAAAAAAGATAAGCCTGCTTTTAGGAATCATTAAATCCTATAAATGATTGTGCTGGTCTATTGTGTAAATTATTTGAAATAAAAGATTCAAATAATTTTTGGTGGTGAAACAAAATATCTCTCGTTTCCCCCTCAAATAGATTGTTTCTATTTTTTGTTTCCAAAGGTCTCTTACTATGTTGCTTGTTATGTTGTTTTGAAGGGAGCACTAATCTTTCAATTCGGTAACAACAAGTATCATACCCCCCAAGACAACATTATATTTCAGGCCTTTTAACCAATTAATTTCGACCTCGGAGAGCTGCTTTGCTAAAACTCGAGCAGTTTGTTGAAAACTCGCTTTAGATATAAAACTTATAGATAGATGCTCTTGTTATTCCAAATTAGAGGGCTAATAACAAACCACCTCTTCCAATGTATGCCCCATTTGTTCTGAAAACAATACCTTTGATGTTATTTGACGTACAATAATTTCTATATGCTTATTATGAATCTGCAAACCCTAGGATCGATAAGACTTTTTAATATAATAAACTAATGAGATATTACTTTGCACTATAGTTTGCTCAGCACCAATCAATAATGTCTACGGCATTCCAAGAATTCTTGTTATACGTTCGTTCCAGCCCTCAACCCTATTTTCTAGATTCATAAACATTGAATCAATATAGTGCACTTCTAACACTTGTTCTACTTTTGGATGCCCCTGGGTTATATCACCATATCTCGGTTTTTCATAGATAAATGAAATCAAAGTATCTCCTTCATACAGGATTTCCCCATAATGGCCATGAATAGTTGCTCCTACTGTGGCCAAATAAGGCTTAGCTGATTGTATTACTATAGAGTCAACTTGAACAATTATAACTTGATTCGGTTTTAGGTGTGGTGTGTTTTTTGGCTATAGATATATATTCACAAATAACTGCCCAAGACTCATTTTATAGATGTTTCTTGAAAATAATTAGGATGGAGAAAATACCGATTCAAATTGTAAATTATGTTATTGCATGGGTCGGGGTTATAAATCTGCTCGCTTTCATCGATTAAATAATATTTAATTACTTGAAAAATCTATTTTAAATTTATATTTTCAAACTGTAAATAGTTTTTTTTACCAATATCTGGTTAGGAGTTCTTAGATGGTAAAATGACTAAACATTCACAATTATAAAGGTTGTTCCTAAAGACCACAGTGAATTATTAATTTGCATTAGATGATTTTTTTTATAACTTTAATTGATTCTTTTATCACATTGTGATATTTTTCATCATTGAATGGACCCATTTGAAAACAATTAGATGATGACAAAATTATTAATGATTAAAATCTTATATTTCTATTCCATAACGTACGAACAATTCTTTGATTTTGATTAATGGGTTGTTGAATTCTTACCCTCTAATAAATGGGAGAAAATAAATTGATATTGGTGCAATCTAACCCATTACCAGAGAGCAATCCGGATCCCGAAAGATTATTCCTTTTTCGGATATATGAAATAATGGATTTCACCAAGCCGATTCATAGGAAATATCAAATCAAACCATTTTCCCTTATTTCAACAAAAGAAGCTCTGGCTTCTTGACTAGAAGAACTTTTTTTGTCTTGGTCCCAATTCAATACTAAACAAGTCCAGACTAATTGACTATTTGTATCAGAAATTCCTCCAATTGGCTTACTATTCCCATAAAGGATATAATTGGCAACATGAAGTTTCATATTATCCCTTTCCTGCAACAGATCTGGTGGATAAAGTGTTTTAAATTTATACCGTCTGTTATTCCATATGTGATGACAGACCGAACCAAAATAAAATAATTTTTCTTGCTAGGTGTGATCAGTTGAACATAGATCCAATTTTTCCATTTCTTGGATTTAAAGTTTTATTTTTTCTGGTGGTATCAAAACGCCGCTTTGTCGGGATATCTCATCTGTCTCTCCAGGAAGTGGATATCTCCTAGAAAGATTTTAAGTTCAATTCTTTTTTCTCTCTCACTCGAACCAACCTACCCACCCGAATTCATATATTTAAAGTAATTTGTGTATCTACCACAATGATAATATTGTTCCGTACCATTATGAAAGAAGATTTGAGTAAGATATGCACTTCCTCGGAAATGAAAAGAAACCAATCTACTTCCATTTGGTATTTTAGGTTAAATTCCTTGCCTCCTCGATACTCAATCAAATCCTATATTTCGACGATTGAATGCATTTTCATACTCTTGTATTTAGTAATGTCTGAACTCTTTCTTTTGTATCGAGGATCATTAAAATACACAAGAATACTGTTTCTAAAGAAAATGTCATTGGTGGGAATTTCAATACAGATACCTGAAGGGGGCATTAGTTCATGCGCGCATTCTTAAATTAATTTGAGTGAAATGATGAATATATATCTTCGTCCCTTTGAGAATAAATCAGAATTCTGGTAGAGAGTGGTCGGATCTATGAGATTACAATTGCTAGTACATATACGTCGACTAAGGTTTGAATAATCAAGAATGCTATCTTCTTTTTGACCCCAAAAATCCGAAGTAAAGAGTTTTTGTCTCGACTAATCATTCATTACTGAGAGGTTAGATCTCGATCTTCTCTTGACAGAACGAGAATACGCACACATTTGATCTCGATCCTTATAGAGCGATAGTGAAACTAGATTGGATCTGCGTGGTCTTCCTAATAATATCCATAAATGACTTGTTTTTGGTAATAGATGAACATTACCATATATAAATGCGGGTGTATGATACAAGTTAGTGCTCTAATGCATCTCTCCGTCTGATTCTGAATAATATATTTTCGAACTTTCTCTTTAAAGTTCAAAGTGGGTGTTCTTACGCGAATCTGAGCAAACACTTGTTCTAATTCTACATATTGATCGTTTTGAACTATAAGAAAACTTTGGTGTGGAATATTTACATTATGTCCAATATCTTCACTCACAATAGTTATATACAAGTTTATGGAACATAGAAACACATGATGTCCTTGGCGTGCACGTATCGAGTGAACGAGATCCTCATTAAATTTTATTTTTCCATTCGAGGGGCTCGCATGTGTTTTGCAGTACCCGTAAATATGACGCTGGTATAAAAAGTTCATAATGTTAATTGGGCACCTGATTCTCCAATCGATTGGCCTGTAATAATACCTACAGATCTCCCAATTCAACCAGGTCGCCATGAGTAGGACTTCGACCATAGCATAATTAACAGATCTAAGATGCACTCCTGCAAGTAAAAGGAATTCGAATACCTATTGGTTGTCAATACAAAAAAAACACAGTTTTTCGAGGGATTTTTCCCTCGGTTTTTAGGAAAATTCCCTCGGTTTTTGGAGAAATCGAGGGAAAAACCGAGGGCAACGTCCCCTCGGAAAAACTGTCCTCGGTAAAATTTTCCGAGGACAAAATTCCCTCGGAAAAATTTTCCAAGGGGAAAACCAAGGGTCAGTCCCCTCGGTTAAATCCAGTCGACGACCCTCAGAAAAACCGAAGGCAAAACCGAGGGTCCTTTGCCCTCAGAAAACTGAGGGTTCAGGGCCCTCGGAAAACCGAGGATCAACGGCCCTCGTTTTTTCAATTTTTTTTTAATTTTTTTTAAAATTTTAAATTTAATTCCTTTTTATTTAAAAATCCCCAAAAAAATGAAAAATATCATTAATGAACATACAAATTTATAAACCAGTTATTATAAAAATATCTGAAAATTTAGAATTATTACATCCGTTCGACACAGTAACAAAGTTTATATAAATCAAAATATCCTAGGATGGCCTGGTTTTTAAGCAAGCTAAAGATCAACGAGTAAAAGCACAACGAGGTCGCAGATTTGGTGGTAGCGAACTTTGTGATAATGTCGAACACATGCTGCCTAAAACTGAACTTGATTCCTCTACAAAGCTTGTATAAAAAATGGTCCTGAGGTCACGTAACACATGTAGTGTTCTTGGAGGGAACCCAGTTACAAATGGCCACCTTGTGCAAAACAGAATAGAGAGAAGTAATTCGGGTGCTCGGCAACTGTTCAAACCACGCATTCACCATATCATACACAGTAGAATCACCCCGATACAGTTTAGTCCCAAACAACTCATCAATCAAATCAGAGGTAAAACTAAACACCTTTCCACGCTCAAATACTTTGCCATGCTTCACAAAATTTAAATCAATAATGGAGGGTAACAAATTGGCATAAAACTCGGGACTGCTGCAAACGAGCATACAGCGCGGCCATCTGGGCGTTAACCTGCGCCTGAAATGCCTCCTGCTGCCGGCGCTACTCCTCAAATGCCTCCTGCTGCCGGCGCTGCACCTCACGTCGTCGCTCAGAATCGACATATCGCTGATGGATCTGCTTGAGCTCCGCCCTCTGCGCCTCCTGAGCTCGTCTGGTGGCCTCCAACTCCTCTCTCTGCGCCTGGATCTGTGCCTCGAGCTCTCTGACCTGCATCCGATCAGACTAAGAGGAGGTGGAAGAAGTGCTGCCTCTGAGAAAACCCTTTCCAGCAGCGAACGCCTTCCCGAACGAGCCGGTGCCGTAGATCTTTCCCTTCTGCGACCCGACGACATCGAAGAAAACGCGATCAAAGTCAACCTCGGTACTCGCATACTCGTACTCCTCCTGAAATACAACTCTTTAGTAAATTTTATATTAAAAGCAAAAAACAAGTTAAAAGTAACAAAGAGACTCACATTAACAGTACTGGATCTCGCATCGATCCACGAGCCGTCGTTCTTCATGTGCGTACGTACAAAAACCTAGTGCGCATTGGCCTTTTGACCCGTCTCCCACTCTTGTATCGAAATAGAATTTTCAAATAATTAACATTAAAACTAAACAAATAAATAATATATTATTATATTATGAAATTATTTACGATATCCAGAGCATAATCGATATTAGATCTAGCTCCCCCCCTGTGCTTCAACATCCCGGTACCCGGCCCAGCACGCTCGCTCTTCCTGTTCCGGCTGCACTGCTCGGATCTGGCCTTATTCTCGGGCTTATCCCACTCGACCTTCGAAACCCTAGTTGAGACGCATGATATATAATTTGTTATAAATTATCTATTATAAGTAAAAAAATTCTAATTTAATAAGAAAATATATAACAGAATCAATTAACTCCAGAGCTCCTCGTTAACGCTTCGATGCAGCTTACCAGGATGAGAATTTGCATACTTCTTATACTCGTTCAAAACTTTCCCGTACTTGTCCCCGATCATCGGAAAAAACACGTTACGTATCTCATGAACACTATACTCCTCTGAGTCCCAATAACAAACCCCCTACAAAATAAAATAATAATTATATTTTAATTTATACATATGATTGTGTAGTTACATTACAAATTAACAAATTACCTGAAACATCTCCCACCAGAAATCCTTAGTCTCCAGAGGGACCGCCTTATAGCACCAACCGGCGGGATGGAGATCCTTCTCGAAGATCTCCCGGAGTATAGTAGTCACCTTACCATGTCTGCTGTGTAGCCTGTATTCAATTGTATTTTTTTTTGTTACGAATATAATTTAATCATAACGATAATTAAAATTTTAAAATCATTAAATTACTTACTTGCTCCCTACAATATAAACCTGAATCCCTGCCTCTGTGGTGGGACCAGCTGCCGTCGCGATGTACCCGCATCAGATGGTGTATGTAGCGGTGTGTGTGATGTCGGTGTCGGTGTATGTGTGGGTGTATCCAGTGTCGGCGCTGAATGATCAGCACCGAGACCCACGTAGTCATCCTCGAAATTAGCTAAACGATTAGCCGAACCCATATCGGATCGACCAATGCTGCTGGAACCTCGACCTATCGGCATCTGATAAAATTATTAAATAATAATACGAGCATTTTATAGAACACAAGTGCATATTATATATCAAACATTTTAAAAAATTCCAAACATGAAAGAAATAAGTTTTAAAAAGAATTAGATTACATAAATTTCAACCAAACTAATCACTAATCTCGACCTCTTCATTTCTGGATAGCTGAAACCTCCACGGCCGGCGCCGTAAACAACGTCATCACAGACGTATACATCAAGTAATAAATCACATCATTTAAACAATATATACAAAAAAATATGTACTCATAACACAACATGCATGTACCGATCACCACGGTATTTCACCACCACTATCACGAACAATTTAAAATATTTTGAAAACCACCGTCCTTTTTTAAAATAATTTTGAAAACCATTATGGAGGGACGACACCTCCCGCCCGGCGCCATACACCACGTCATCACCGACGTCTTCCCAAACCAATCACAACATCAAGCAATCACATTAAAGTCATAACAATAAACCGTAAAAAATATGAAATTGACATGCATGTACCGATCACCACGGTATTTCACCACCACCATCAAATACAATTTAAATGAAATTGCATAACGGAACACTAATTACGTAATTATTTCTAAATTGAACCCTAATTACGTAATTAATCCTAAACTTAACCCTAATTAAGTAATTATTTCTAAATTGAACCCTAATTGGGTAATTATTCCTAAATTGAACCCTAATTACGTAATTAATCCTAAATTGAACCATATTTACGTAATTATTTCTAAATTGAACCCTAATTGGGTAATTATTCCTAAATTGAACCCTAATTTTGTAATTAATTCTAAATTGAACCCTAATTACTTGATTAATCCTAAATTGAACTCCAATTTTGTAATTATTCCTAAATTGAACCCTAATTACGTAATTAATCTTAAATTGAACCCTAATTACGTAATTAATCCTAAATTGAACCCTAATTGGATAATTATTCTTAAATTGAACCCTAATTTTGTAATTATTCCTAAATTGAAACCTAATTTTGAAATTATTCCTAAATTGAACCCTAATTTTGTAATTATTCCTAAATTAAACCCTAATTACGTAATTAATCCTAAATTGAACCCTATTTGTAATTAATCCTAAATTGAACCGTAATTACTTGATCAATCCTAAATTCAACCCTAATTAGTTAATTAATTATAAATTAAACACTATTTAATTCCTAATTAACCCTAATTTCAAACTCTAATCCCTATACAAACCCTAAACCCTAATCTTCAAAATTAATTATACAACATTTTCATCACAACAAATATATACAAGAATATAAAAAAAATACAAAACTACAAAAACAATAAAAAAATATAAAAAAATACAAATCTACAAAAACAATAAAAAATATAAAGTAAAAATCTGAAAATTAAAAAAAAAAACCAAAAAACCAAGACTTACCTTGGAGCAGCGGCGACGGGGCGGCGTGCGACGGGACGGGGAGGCGGCGGGCGACGGGGCAGGCGACTGAGCGGCGGATGCGGCGGGCGACGGGGCAGCGCGAGCGGTGCGGGGGCGACGGGGCTGGCGGGCGACGGGGCGACCTTTCTCCTTTCTTTCCTTCTCCTCTCTCCTTTCCTTACTTTCTCTTTTTTCCTTCTCCTTTCTCTCTTTTTCTCTTTCTGTTTTCTGTCTCTGCGCGGCGTAAGGTTTGGAGCCGCAGATTTTAGGTTAAAACAAACCGAGGGCCAAACCGAGGGTTCGAGCCCCTCGTTTTTATAAAATCTATTTTTTTTTAATTTTTTAAAGAAACCGAGGGGCATTTTCCCCTCGGAAAAAACCGAGGGGAGGCCAAGATCCCTCGGTTTTATTAAAAAATATAAAAAATAGGAAAAAAATAGAAAACGAGCACGAAACGACCGAAAACCGACCCCCGTGGATCCACGACGCCGAGACGCACCCCTCCCCGCCCCGTTCGTGAATTTTTTGGGGTTTTCTCCTATTTTTTACTATTTTTTATTTTCTCTAGGGTATTTTTTCAATTTTTTATTTAGTAAAAATCGAAAAAAAATACGAAACGCGCACGAAACGACCGCCGACCGACCCCCGTGGATCCACGACGCCGAGACGCACCCCTCCCCGCCCGTTCGTGAATATTTGGCGTTTTCTCCTACTTTTTGCTTATTTTATTTTTCTAGGGGTTTTTCCGATTTTTTATTTAAAAATTCAAAAAAATAGGAAACGCGCACGAAACGAGGCACAACCGACCTTCGATGTTTCGGGATCACGAGACGCACCCCCCAAACCGTCGTCAAGATCACGACGCTTCTTCGCTTTGCGATTCCAACCGAACGAATTGATCGATCGATCGTATCTTGGGTGTTTGGTAATTGCACGAAACGTGTGGATACGCACATGCTCGTTCATATTTTTCGACCGAAATTGGGCCAAAACCTCACCACGTGCCCGAGATTATAGGATTTGTTTTATTTGTGCGACTTTTCTATTTTTTTCTATTTTTTCCTATTTATTTTAATTTTTTAAAGAAACCGAGGGGCATTTTCCCCTCAGAAAAAACCGAGGGGAGGCCAAGACCCTCGGAAATTTCCGAGGGGAAAGGGGACCCTCGGTGTTATTAGAAAATAAAAGAAATAGGAAAAAAAATAGAAAATGAGCACAAAACGACCGGAAATCGACCCCCGTGGATCCACGACGCCGAGACGCACCCCTCCTCCCGTTCGTGAATTTTTGGGGTTTTCTCCTATTCTTTACTTTCTTTTTATTTTCTCTAGGGTATTTTCTTAATTTTTATTTAGTAAAAAATCGTAAAAAAATACGAAACGCGCACGAAACGACCGCCGACCGACCCCCGTGGATCCAAGACACCGAGACGCACCCATCCCCGCCCCGTTCATGAATTTTTGGGGTTTTCTCCTATTTTTTCACTTTTTTTTTATTTTTCTAGGGATTTTTCCGATTTTTTATTTAAAAATCCGAAAAAAAATAGGAAACGTGCACGAAACGAGGCACGACTGACCCTCGATGTTCCGGGATCACGTGACGCACCCCCCGCCCCCTCGTCAAGATCACGACGCCTCGTCGTTTCGCGATTCCAACCGAACGACTTGATCGATCGATCGTATCTTGGTTGTTTGGTCGAATTGCACGAAACGTGTGGATACGCACATGCTCATTCATATTTTTCGACCGAGATTGGGCCAAACCCTCACCACGTACCCGAGATGATAAGATTTGTTTCATTTGTACGACTTTTCTATTTTTTTCTATTTTTTTTTTAATTTTTTAAAGAAACCGAGGGGCATTTTCCCCTCGGAAAAAACCGAGGGGAGGCCAAGACCCTCGGAAATTTCAGAGGGGAAAGCGGACCCTCGATTTCTTTAAAAATTATTTTAATTTTTAATTTTTTTATTATTAAATAATCTGAGGATTGTCATTGGCCCTCGGTTTTTTCCGAGGGGAAATTGGTCCCCTCGGTTGTCTGAAAGTTATTTTGTTTTTTGATTTTTTTTTATGTTTTAAAAACCGAGGGTATTTTCTACCCCTCGGTTTTCTGAGGGGCATTGGCCCTCGGAAAATATCCCCCTCGTAAATCACTCGGTATTACCTTCGGTAATTATGGCGGTAAATATTTGCGCCTGATTTCCGAGGAGAAAATCGAGGGGAATATTTCCCCTTGGAAAAAAACCGAGGGTTTCTCACTTCCCTCATGTAAAAACTAGAAGTTCTATGGATTTAAAAATAAGGATCAGATTT
>BMAC01000139.1:125141-137191 GCA_014905375.1 Phtheirospermum japonicum
AAAACCATATTACTTTATTTTAAGTTCAATACAAAATATAAAGTAATATATGAAAACTAAATATCAAGAAACTTGATACTAAATACTTGTTGCCGGAATGGCAAGATCTTCTTCGTCGGTCACGCAACTTCAAAGATCTTGTTTATCACGATCGTTGGCTCCAAGTAGTACGTCGTGTTCTTCCTTCCTTGCTTTGTCGTGCGTCTTGCGTTGTGCAATCTCTCCTTGAATTTCCCGTGCGTAAAAATCCTTCTCGAAAAGTCGTGAATGTAAGAGTATTGAAGGTGTCCTCTTCTCTTGGCTCTGTCTTGTCTTAAATAGAAGAGTCCTAGAGTCCTAAAATTTGTAGATTCCTAAAACCAAATCCTAAACACAATCTAGTAATAATTAAAGTCTTGTATACAAACTAGGAAACAAATCTAAAGTCCTAATTTTAGTTCCCTAATATATTTTGGGCCTAAGAAAGGCAAATAACTAAATAAGGAATTATTCCCAAAATTAAAATCCTTAACACCTCGGTTTTCCCTCGGTGTTTTACGAGGGGAAAAAAACCCTCGATTTTCCCCTCGGAAAATTGCAGTTTTTTTGTAGTGTGTGCTCGTAAGGTTATAAATCGATTTACTAGTCCAATCCCAATGTCTTGATTTCGGGTGGCAATACAGCGTGCGCCCATATATATATCATCCGCTAATACACAACCGATTAATGTTTGGATTAAAATCCTTTCTGGCGTCATTCCATCCCCAGGACTTACATAAATACCATAGACGGTGCCCCAATCTGTTCGACGCACAAGAATGAGTTGAACTACTTCAACAAGCATGTGTGTAAGATATCCAGCATCTGATGTTCGGATAGAAGTATCCACAACTCCTTTGCGGGCTCCATAACAAGAAATAATATATTTTGTTAAAAAAATCCCTTCGCGTAAATTGCTTTGAATGGGTAAATCAATCATTTGTCCTTGAAGGTCTGACATTAATCCTCTGATACCTACTAATTGGTGCACCTAAGATGCATTTCCTCTAGCTTCTGAAAAAAAAAACAATATATGAATTGTATTAAAGGTCAGTTATCCTAAAATTAGGATTAATTTCTTGTCGCAAATATTCACTTGTGGCATACCATATTTCAATAGATTGGGGTAATTTTTCTGCCGCATGTATATTTTCATAATGATGGTGTTTTTCCAAAATCAAACTTTGTTATTCAGCATCTTGAACTAGCCATATCTTCTAGGATAATATATATATATATATATATATATATATATATATATATATATATATATATATATATATATATATATATATATATAAATTAGTGTTTGACTAGATATCACATGGCGCCCTAGTGTGCTTCATTCGATATGTATGATAATTACATTAGACTATATATTTGGTGAACTGCTTAATAAAACACAGAAGGCAAGTGAATACACAATATAATTTATACATGAATGCAATGTATAATTTTATTATATTTTTTTTTGGTTTTTGATGCGACCAAAAAGATTGGTGCCTCAAGAATAGAGGGTACTGACCTCAAATATGAAGTCAGCGACCTTATATACCTTCGATATACGTGCAACGACCTGATAGATCTCCAAGGAGCTCTTGGCGACCAGATAGATCCTTCAAAACAAAACCCAAAGCCAAGGTGGTGGACGACCCCAGCGTAGGCCCTCCGATGCTTAAGTTAGAGAGTGCGTGAGAGAGATTCGAGAGCTCAAAAAGTAGAATATGAAATCAATTTAGAGAGAAAAAAATAAGGCACGAGTCCTATTTATATAGATAAAAAAGTATTCCCAATGTAGGGCTCCCTCTCATACTATAATATCATAAATAGCACGACCGACTTAGAATTAGAATTCATCCTGTATGCTAAGTTCCCATAAATAATAGAACTCTCGCTGAATTACTGAATTAGTCATGGGCCAATAAGCTTGTCCGTAGATTTAGTCCGTAGGGACCCCATAGAATAACTTGCATTAGCCCAAGAGAGCCCAAAAACCATAAGGCCCAATTCTCAACGTCGAGCTACCACAATTCGCCGGGCTGATATAATAGTCCGTATATCATAAGAGCTCGCCACCCCGTATAAGAACTTGTCACTCCTATACATCAAGTCGTTACCTTTCAAAACAGCTCGCCCAACTCTCATAAAGATTACACCTTCTGAGAAATAAGATCGCTTACTAAAATTCATATAAATACCTACATATTACCGACGTAAATATTTGATGTCGTACCAGATTTTGACATTAGACATGCGGACTATTCAAGAACATCTGACACATGTACAAACGCACTTAAATTAAAATAAGTGCAAAGTAATTATTAAGAAAACGTGAACCAGTACAAATAATAACTAGTTAACAGTAGGATAGTTTTGGGCATTTGAATCCCACTTCACATGGTGGGGTGTGACAGCAAGAGTGTATATTATAAGACAACATTTTCCTCAATTATATTTCTGAATTGTGGCCTGACCGACCAGCTCAAATATGGGTCCCCGTTAAACACCATGTCTCCAAAATTGAGAAATTTTAAATTCTATAGCAAAGTCTTATTATTGGGTTATGGGCGAGACAATGACCTTACGTAACGAAGACTAATTGCACCTTCATTTCTGTTTGCTAGTAAGAATTGATGTCGTCATAATTGTTATGGTTCTAATAGTCGGAACAAACGGAATTATGTTTCAAAATTTTAATTTATAATCAATAATTTAGTTAAACTTTATCACATGTTCATCTTTTTTATCACATTATTATTATATTTATAAAATTAAATATTATTAAATACAATTTAATAACACATTGTTATTCACTTTTCAAACATAATTTGACATTAGTATAATATAAAAATACATTATCATCCACTTTCCAAATATAATTTGATATCTATGACAAAAAGTAAAGGATTCTAAGTCTTATAACAAACAAAAGTTCTTACTAATTTTATAATTATGAATATTCAAGATTGTAAATATTAGGATTCAGAATTTCAACGAAACCTATTTCAAACAGTCTTGTTCATGATTAGCATTTGAGTAGTATTGTGTATTGTTTAAATATATTAATGCAAGTATTTGTGTTAAGTCAGATCGGTGAGTTATAATTCGTTAGGCCATCTAACTCAATACTATAATGTATTGGTTTTTTTATTATGATATATTGAATTTTATATTAAAAATATTAATTTTTCATAAATATTTGATTCTGATGTATTAAATTTTTATTATAATATATTAATTTTTGTATTATAATTTATTGATATGAAATTTTAAGCATACAAATATTCTATTTAGTTAAGCCTAAGGAGAGTGTTGTCTATACATTGAATATATCAACAGTAATTGCGGCGATCCCATTTATTATTAAGTCAGCATCAACACAGACATTTAACAATTTGCACCTCAACTTGAATAGTTCGGCATCGAAAGATAAAAGCGCGCCACTTCATTTCTCCTCTATAAAATGCAAAATATCCTTAGTATTTGGGGCGGTAACAATTTAACACCACTAATAATGAATGGTGATAAATACTCTCCACTAATTCAAAAAATTACGCAATTTATTTTTAATCTGGTCGTAAAAAAACACGTCGGAATTTCTTATTTTCCGATACAAATTGATGTTATGAACAATAATAAACTTTTTAGTCACCAGTCAAAGTTGACTTGACAAGAAACAAAAATAAAACTTTTATTTTTAAAAATAATTGCTTTAAGAATACATTACTTAATATAAATGAAAACTGAAAAAGTAATTAGAAAGTCTGAATATTTTAAATATTAGAAAATATATTTAAAATACAAAATTTAAACAAAACCTAGGAAAAAAGATTTGAAAAAATATTCAAAAATAAGAAGTTGCTTCAAAATTAGAAAAATATAAAATTGCAAAATATTTGATGAACCAAAATTGTTTAAAATATTTAAATTATTATATTAAAAATATGAAAATATAATTATAAAGGCATATATTAGTTTAAATATATAAATCATTTTATTAAATATCAAATTGAAAAGAATTTGTAATATTGTTTTATAAAATCTGAAATTATCTTAAATATATAGTATCAGTATATAAAACGTACATTAAGAAGTCTGGAAAGATATTTTGTACAATCATAAGTCATTTTAAATATATAAAAAATTTTATTAAATACAAAATTCAAAATATCTGGAATATTATTTTTAAAATTTGAAATCTTTTTAATATGTATAAAAAGTATTTAAAATAAACATTAAAATATATGGAAAGAAATTTTTTAAATTATATATATATATATATATATATATATATATATATATATATATATATATATATATATATATATATATACACACACACACACACATATATTTATATAACATTATATATAAATAATAGAATTTTTGAAATATTTATAAATCTTAAATTCTTTAAAATATGTAGAAAATGTATTTAAATACAAATTAATAAATCATTAAATTGGTTTTATAAAACGAGAGTTTATTTTAAATATGTAAGAAAAGTTATTTGAAATAAGAATTTAAAAAAAAATATGGAAAATATTTATAAAATCTGAAATTATTCTGAATTTGGAAAGAAATCATTTACAATATGAAACTAAGAATATTTGGAAAAATATTTTATAAAATCTCAAATCACTTTAGATATGTAAAGATAAATAACAAATATGCTAAATCAATTAAAAACTAAATTAATTCTAAAGAAACTAAAAATCAATTGAAGATTTAAAAGTATCTTAGAATATCATAATTATTATATATCACGAGTGGTTGTGAAAAAGAAAACTTATTTTTTAATAAACACTTAATAAAACTTTAGAACATTCCACTTTTTTAATTCAATTTCTACTTTTTAGACATATTTTTATATTATATACATTTTTTCAAGTATTATTACTTTTAGATATGATTTTTTTATATTTAAAATAATTTTTCTAATTTTTAAGCAACTTCAAGATTTTTCTTGGAGGATAACCTTTTAAAAGGGACAACCATAACCTCCTCAGGTTCTTTACTCGCGATAGGACGCTGCAAATCTCGCAACGTTGTCTACATATCTCAAACTGCTTTGAAGTGGTAAGTGCCTCTCCACCCAACCTGTCTGCTTCCTAATTCTAATAGACATGCATATCCACCAACCTCCCTCTCCTTCTCCTTGAGCTATCCCTCTACCTCGCCTCTCCAATGGTTCCTCACCATCCTCGAACTTCCAACTTCCAACGCCCATCATCCTCATCCCCGTTCAGAGGATTCTTATCTTGACTTAAACCACGATACCTTGTGTCAATATCCTGGGTTTCCCCTCATGAAACCTTCATTGCCTGACTTCTCTATTCAAAGGTCAGTCTTCCTTTCCAAACCCTATGTACCCAACCTCTTCCTCATTACTCCGAGGTCGCTCCCAATTGCCAATTGCCACCAGGCACATATTAATCTTCATCTTTCCTCTCGATATCCTCCGTCTCCATTAAGTTTTAAAAGACCTTTCTAGGAATAGTATCTATTAGTTTTTGTAGGACACCACTGGGTCTTGGTGGGCTACTCATAGGAATTACTCTCATCATCTCTTTAGGGTGCTGAGACACCACTGGTGTTTTTTTTCGTCTCATGTGACTCAACAAGTAACCCTTCCCTTTGTCAGTAGGGGGAGTCCATGCCATAGGTATGTTCTTGCTTCCACCTGCCGAAAAACCAAGTATACATGGCATAAAATCATATTTTTCTAGGCATAGCACCTCACGTCTTTCACTCAATGACTCGATATCACTATTTTTCATACACAGTGCCACTTGATGTGACCAAAAATTTAGACCACCTAGAATTGGGATCAAATCGCCTCAAATTTCCTCTCGAAGTGAATTGAACCTGAAAAACATAAGATGAATAGTCTTGACATAGGCACTATCAGATGGATAAGCTAGAATACATAGCAAAATAATAAGAGATATTATTCAATTTAGGGTTTAGAATAGGGCCTATATATCTTAAAAATAGATCTTTGAAGACGTTATCGAATTGTTAGGGTTTTTGTTTATTGTATTTCATAATCTTGGATATTAAGAATCCCAAACCACATAAAATTCATATTTCCTTATTAATATACACCTCTAATAAATAGAGAGATATTATTAAGTCATCTAGAACCTTCCAGTCAATTCGCGATAGCTTCAGAACTATCATAACTTGACGAAAACTTCTTTTGCTAATAAGAAGAACCCAGACCCATCGACCCAATGACCTCTTTGAGAAACTAAGACATGAAAACCCAACGAACTCTTTAAGCGACGTAGACCGAACCACCTAGTGATTTTTTTGTCGACCTGGATTGTGACCCACTGACCTTTCGAGCGACTTGGATCTATTGTCCACATGGTCTTTTTAGGCGACTATTTTGCATGTAATTGTGGTCTTTTTCTCGTATTTTTAATTTTGCTTTAGTGTCGTTTTTAGTGGTTTCGATTCGAGTTTTGTTAATTTATTAGGTGGTTTTTCTTGTTTTGTTATTTTTCATTCTTCTTTTGATTTTACATTTAATTTGGTTAAATGGGTTCAATTAATTTGAGGTTTGGTGTAATTATTGGGTATTTATTTTCAAAATTCTTATTTAATATGTGGCTCAATGATTTGAATTCAAGCCAAGGCATTGAGGCTCAAAACTCAAGCCAAGTCGTGCCAAAATCCGTGCCAAAAACAAGCTCCCAAATGGCCAAACATTCGGGAATGATAGCCAATCCATGCTAAGACAAGACAACATTCACGCAAGGCCTTGACGCACTCCAAGAAACGCCAATCACACAGCCCCGTGCAACCCCGAGCAGTCCCACCCGCAACGCCCGGGTGTATGCCAGGAAGCTCCCTCCCACCTGCGCCCGCACTCACACCCGCCCGCCAGGCAGCGCCATCCTACGCCAATGCCTAAGCCAACACCCGCGCGCGCTCGCCAGCCCGCACACCACGCCCAATGCCAGCGCTCGCCAACCTGTGTGCCACGCCCGTCATCAACCTCAGTTCCATGCGACGCTAAATCACACACCACGCCCAGCACCTGCCGAAGCCGCTCGCCACGCCCACCTACACCAGCCTACAACGCCCGAAAGCACTCGGCCAAGCCTGTCGAGCTAGCACAGAAACTGCCTAGCAGTGCCCTGCACCACGCCAAGCCGCGCTAACCTTGCGCCAACCCGTGACAAATCATGCCAAATGCCGAGCCAACCTACGCCAAACATCAAGCCAAGGTCATTTAGGGTCAACCTTGGTCAAACCCAAGAAATACAAGCCTTTAAGGCTAATTTGACCCATTTACCCTTATTTAACCTAGTATAAATAGATAGATCTCTTATTAGCTAAACAAAATCCACTTTCCTCCCAACCCATGCTTGGGTTTGGGTATCATTTCTCTCTCTAGATCATAGATTAAATTTCAAACTTTTCCTTGAGTTTGTAAGCTCAAGAAGAATTCAAGACATCACTTGGATTTTAGTTTTGCTATTTCATTCAAGTTTGTTGTTCCTTTCCTTAATTCAAGTAATATTTCCTTTAATTTCATGCTTGTTCTTCAATTTATGCATTTTGCCTTAGCTCTTAGTTTTATTGTTAGATTTTGTGATTTGGCTATGGAGTTTAGGTGAGTGACACACCAAGATCATAGATCGAGACCTTAATCATTTTTATTTTGAGTATTTCATGTGATTTATTTTGGTTTTTATTTTCATGCATAGTTTTATGTTGAATCCTAAATCTACTCTTCATTTCTTGTTATTTCTCGTAAAGTTTTTAACTTTCACGTCAACTTTTATTGATCTTTCCATTGATGATTTCAATTATTGTTAATTAGAATTATTTTAAATTTTACAACCATGCAAGCATAGTTGTACCTTAGGTTGCTTTAGTTGTACCTTGTTGTTTCCTTGCTTTTACTTGCATATTTTGATTATTGCTAGTCCTTTCAATTTGGGCATACGCACGAGGCATCCTAAATATTTGTATTTACTGTCATAGTTAGTCTTAGTTTATTTTTTTTATTGCCATTTATTTTCATTTCTCTTAATTCTAACAAGCTAAAAACACATCGATTCATACTAGCAATTGAATTCTGATAATACCAAGACATGAACCCACTTTCATTTCAACACCACTAGAAAGCTACAAAACAAAATGGCACCATTGCGACTTGGCTTGGTTAAAGTTTTCGATTTGCTTGTAGTTTCTTTTTGTTTCTAGCTTTATTTTATATTTGACGTTTTTATGGAGTGTATGCAAGGTCCTTATGACAATGGAGGTTACATTTCCAACATGGGAGGGCATGGTGCAAACCATGTTGGGAATGGAATGATGTATAATTGTTTTGGCAACATGGGAGGGCATGGTGCAAACTATGTTGCCAATGGTGGAACCGGCAATGATCAACCCACCATGGAAGGGCATGGTGCAAACCATGTTGGGTATAGCGGTTTCATGAGTACGAATGGTCCGTACGGGGGTTATGGTACTTTCAATCAATTTTCAAATATGCAAAATCCGAATCTCGGTCCGCATGGTGGCTATAGTGCTTCCAATCCCTGTCCGAATATGTATAATGGAAGCTTTTTTGGTCCGAGTGGGAATGTTTATGGCCAAATTTCAAATCCCGACCCGTATGGAGTTCTTCACGCTTATAATTTCAATCACGATCTGAATGTGAATCTTACCGGTAATGATGGTGGTCCGTGTTATGGAGGTGCTACCAATAATGCTAACAAACCCGATCCGTATGAGTTGTTTGGAGGTGGGCACCCCAATACCCAAAATACCCCTGTCCTCACTATGAGAGAGGTTAACAAACCCTTTTTGGGGGTGTTTATTCCTCCCGATCCAAAATCTTCTCGAGCGATATATTCTAGTACTAATGAAGTGAGCATGGCTTTTTCCTCTAAGGAGCTTGAGTTGGTAAAGAATATAGCGGCTATGGAGGCTCAAATTGTTAAGCTATCTAGCCCAAACCCGGATCCTCCTTGTGCATCATGTGGAATGATTGGTCATAATACCATGTCTTGTCCTCCAAATCCTTCTTTCAATATGCCAATGTCTCATTCGGAGGATGTGTATGGGGGTCATGGGTATCAAATGGGACCTGGTTATGCTAGATCATCTTTTGCTCATCTGCCGACTCATAATCCTCCCTACCCTCCTACCAATCACATGCATCCGACTTTTGGTTATGCCAATACATATGCGGGTGTTACTCCTCACGTGGGTCCACTTGTATCGGTGAATGCTCCTACTCCACCTTTCGATCCAAGTCTCTTGGTAATTATGCAATCTTGTCTCGTGATGTCAGCCTCGTTCGATACTAAGTTCAATGATCTTGAGGTTGAGACCAATGGGTTAAACATTAACATGGGGCAACTAAAAAGCGATGGAAATATGCTAACTCAAGATAATCAGAATGAAACATTGCCAAGCCAACCTTCGCATCCTCTTACAATCATGGTCCTTGGAAGTGGTGGGGTGGTTGATAATACGGTTTTCCCATCGTTCGATGAGGAAGTGGTTTCTATTCCTAGTGTTCTTACTCCTCTTGATTCCACCCCCATGGGCCCCACTTTCGCAAAGGCACTTCCCGATGGCCTACACAAGTCTTCGAACCCGTACAAGGCACCAACCTCTAAAGCCCCTATGGCTTCTCCATCACGATTATTTTTTGAGGATTGCTTACATATGGAGGTGATCTGAGATTTGGTCGAACAAGTTTATATGGAGGTAAAGAGCATTGAGGATGATTTTGACCCGGGAGCTTGTGTTGAAGGTTGTGGTGAAAGGAATGAGACCCTTGTTCATAACGACGATCTTATTGTGCTTCAATGTGCCAAAGGTTTGTGTGAGAATGATTTCTTATGTGTCGTTGAGGGCAACAATGAAATTTTAGAGGAGGAGGGGGAGATTGTTGATGATAGTAGTGAGAATCTTGAAGATTATCTTGAGGTGGAGATTGTTGATGATAGGAGTGAAAAGCTTGAAGATTATCTTGAGGGGATCGCCGAATTGTTAGAATTAGCCCCCAATGAGGTCGAGAGGAGCCACAAGCTTGAGCTTAAGACTCCCCCATCTCACTTCAAGCATGTCTATTTGGAGGAAGAGGAGAGCAAACCGATTATTTTCTTTGCAAACTCAAATCGAAAGGAGAGGAGAGGTCAATTGAAGCGCTTAAAGTTCATAATGGTGCTATTGGTTGGAAACCCAGAGTTATTAAAGGAATTAGCCCTTGGACTTACATTCATAAAATTGTCTTGGAGGATGATGCCAAACCATATCGAGAATTTTTAAAGGCGTTTGAATCAAAATTTTAAGGAGATAGTGGAAGACAAGAAATTGAAATTGTTGGAGGAAGGCTTAATGCTCGAAATTGTCGGTAGTGAGTGGGTGAGTCCCGTTCTCTTAGTACCAATGAAGAGTGGTATATCCATTGTCGAGGACGAAAAAGGAAAGTTGTTGGCCACGAGGTCTACAACGGGATGGAGGATGTTGAATGATTTTAAGGAGTTAAATGCGGCCACCAAGAAAGATCATTCCCCTCCCCCGTTTATCGACCAAATGATGGACAAGCTAGCCAGCCATTATTCCTATCGTTTCTTAGATGGGTTGTCGGGTCACTTTAAAACCACAACTCCACCCGAAGATCAATCCAAGATGACTTTTACTCGCCCGTTTGGGACATTTTATTTTCATCAAAGGCCATTTCCGTTATGCGATGCCCCGAGAATGGTTCGAAGAGTGGACCCTCCCAACAAGGAGGTTGTTGCTTTGGTTGTTCCTCCCGTCTCAACCTCCACATAATCAAGAAGGGAGTTCGTCAAGCTAATGACGTAAAACAAACACTTCTTGGGAGGCAACCCATGTTCATTTCGTTTATTTCTTCTATTTTTACATTTCTTTCTTTCTTTCTTACTTTCTTATTGTAAAAATTCAAAAATATTCGAAAAATTGAAAAAGATTTAAAAAAAATTGTGTTTCTTTTGGTTCTTTTTAACCCTTCTTTTGTTTTGTTTTGATTCATGTGCATATTTTCTTTTGTTTTTTGATATTTTGATTTTCTTTTATAGTGTGTTGTTTTCCGACTTCAACCTTGTCCAAATTGAAAAGTTAATAGCATTCATGGAGCCAGGAGAAACAATCCATGCTCGGTTTATGCTTGGATTGATTTGATGCTTGAGTGAACCCCACCGAGCTCGACCCAAACTCGCTCGGTTAAGGATGCTTCTATCTGATTCGAACTTTTCCGCACCTATTTTTATTTAAAGTTGTCAATTTTAAAAAGTTCGCCCGCAAGAGAACGGGATCGCTTGTAGGTGGGTAAGTTGACTCGTGTCGATCTCAGAGGAAAACTAGATTCGGAAGTTTATTTTGTGTTTGTTTTCATGAATAATAAAATAAAAATAAAACTAATCTAAACACGCGGACAAGGGGGGGTTTTGTTTGATTGTTTTAAGAACTAAAGATTAAACTAAGAGCAATAAATTAAATCTAAGGACTAATTAAACTATGAACTAATTAGTTTAATTTAAAGATTATATAAACTATGAGCAATTAAATTAAATCTAGAAATTACTTATTCTAAGAGAAAATTAATTAAAAGATTTTTAAAACGATTTAAGAAAACTAGGGTTATAGAGCTTTGATTCGTCTCCACGATCGCTTGGTATTCCCAATTGATGGTTCACAACGAATCTAGGCTCTAGACCCATAAGATCTAGCTAATAATAATAATCAATCTCAAAATCACAATCCCAACACAATCATAATCACAATTCGTCATGGAAATAATAATTATTCTAAAAGATATAATTAAACTAATTGAAAGCATGTGAACTAAATTAAAGAGTATAAGATATAAGTACTTACTAATTAAACGAAGAAAATAGCAGCGTTCCAGGACGAAATCTTGAATCTAAATTAATTTAAAGTCTAAGAATTTAAAACTAAGAATTATTAAGAGAAACTAAGAAAATAAAATGGCAATCTTGGGGTTGTCAACCCCGAAAAGGCCTTAGAAA
>BMAC01000139.1:138826-171881 GCA_014905375.1 Phtheirospermum japonicum
ACGAGGCAAACTCCTGATTGCCATAAGTAAAAGAAAAGAAAAGCAAGGGAGATAGGGAATAAGAGAACATCCCTGAAAAATTGGCGAGCAACTCCAAAAAGGCGTTTGTGCAATAATCCTTCGTCTCGGACTCGTGATCAAAAATGTCTTGAATAAATACCTAGAAAGACAAAAGAAACAAACAAAAACAAACTAACTAATAAAAAGAAAATAAAACGAATAATTGGGTTGCCTCCCTAGAAGCGCTTGTTTAACGTCGAAAGCTTGACGCCTTCTACGAACGTTGCTATCCCGGATCTAAGAAAAGGTGACGATCATGCCACGCCTTAGTATTCTCCAAAAGTAAGCATATGCAATGTAATTTCCCAAAGCGCGCATGGTAAGCAATTCGCAGAGGCTTAGTTGATCCATCGATCAATTCCGATCTAAAACTCTAATTCGCTTCGGTGGTCGAAAAAGCGAATAATCTATCACCATAAACCTATCATCAATCAATTCGGGCACATGGTGATCCACAACCATTGGATAAACGAGGAAATCCGTCAAACATAAGAATTTATTATCCTTCAATCCATTCTCCTTCGTTTTTTCAAAATCCCCTTCAATGTTTTGAAAAATATTAGAAGCTAAATTTGGGCTTAGGGGTTTTGAAATTTCCTCAACTATATCATCCACCATCTCCATCTCGAAATCGTTCAAAGCATAAAGTGGATCAAAAATAGACTCGGCCTTCACATCCTCCTCGATTAAATCATCCACCACTTCAAAATTATAATCCATTAATGGCTCGGGTGGCATAACAAGAGGCTCCATAAATTCATTCTCCAACACTTCATCAAAATTGACATCGTCCACAGTAATGTCGTTCAAATTTATCCCTAAAATTGCCGCCGACAGTTTTAAAAATTCGTCGTTGTCCTTGACGTCTAAAGCATTCAGTTCAAGAGGAGTAAATTCATCTTCGAGAATCGGCTCATCCCCTATATCATCCTCAATCAAACTTGAATCCGCAGCAACCATCGGAATCTCTATCTGCATGACGTGGGGCTCATCTTCCAAAATCGGCACCACGTCGTCTTCTTTCATGCAAAACTCAAGCAAATCCACTACTACGTAACCTCTGGGTTCTCAAACGGCAATATCTTTACACCATCACTTAACACGACATCAACATGCACAAGAGGAACAAATTCATCCAAATCTTCCATAATTTCATCGTTACATTCCTCCTCTAAACAAGTAGTCGGGCTCGGATTCTCTACCTCTACGATGGGCTCCACAACATCAAGAATTGGTACCTCATCCCCCTGGTTCGACAATTTCTCCAAAGAAGCCATTATTTTGGCACACGACCTCTCCATATTCGCCATACTTTGTTTCATAGACTCACAACTTTGATTCACAGACTCAAAAGGGTCATCTTCGAGTTCGTCTTGAAAACTCATGGTCTCATCTTCTTGATCCTTTTGCTGCACTAAAAATTGATTGTCTTGCTCATAATCTACACAGCTAGGATAGTACGGAAATTGGTTATAAGAAGCATAAGACTCATCATCATAAACATGTGGGGCATACGGAACGTCGTCTTGGCTCGAGTAGCATTGTTGCCATCTAGGAGTGTAAAACTTCAACATGAATTCTTCGTACACGTTCTCCCACGTTAGCAAGGAATCGGGCTCCGCATAATTTAACCATTTTCTTGCCCGATCTTGTAGAGCATAATGGAAGAGTCGCATCCTCACTTGATCTCTCGTAAGGCCGAGAAGAGGGAAAATCCGGGTAATGTCCTCGTATTCTTGGAAAAATTTCACTGGATCCTCGCTTGGATGTCCATAAAAAATTGGGATTCGCTCTATGTAGAGATGGTCAAGATAGTAATCCCGCATCTTGGAGCTCAATGGAATAGCCAGTCGATAGCCACTCCAATTGGTCGGAGGTGCACCGTTGTCATATGATGGATACCCTCGATTGTAAGACATTTTCTTTTTTTATTTTTTTTTTTTTGGGTCGTTGAACCTTGGTGTCGAGAGATGTACCTTGCATACACAACACTCAACGCACAAGATTAAACGTACCAGCGGAAAATAATAAAAACGAACACAAAGAAAATTCACAAACAATTACTAAAGATAAACGAAACAAAATAAAAATAAAAATAAATATAATAGAGGTCACGAAGAGCAAACACAAAAATCACAACCTTTAGCCTTCCCGGCAACGGCGCCAAAATTTTGATTCGAACTTTTCCGCACCTATTTTTATTTAAAGTTGTCAATTTTAAAAAGTTCGCCCGCAAGAGAACGGGATCACTTGTAGGTGGGTAAGTTGACTCGTGTGTCGATCTCAGAGGAAAGCTAGATTCGAAGTTCGTTTTGTGTTTGTTTTCACGAATAAGAAAATAAAAATAAAACTAATCTAAACACGCGGACAGGGGGGGGGGGGGGGGGGGGGGGGGGTTGTTTGATTATTTTAAGAACTAAAGATTAAACTAAGAGCAATAAATTAAATCTAAGGATTAATTAAACTATGAACTAATTAATTAAATCTAAAGATTATCTAAACTATGAGCAATTAAATTAAATCTAGAAATTACTTATTCTAAGAGAAAATTAATTAAAAGATTTTTAAAACGATTTAAGAAAACTAGGGTTCTAGAGCTTTGATTCGTCTCCACGATCGCTTGGGAGTTCCCAATTGATGGTTCACAACGAATCTAGGCTCTAGACCCATAAGATCTAGCTAATAATAATAATCAATCTCAACATCACAATCCCAACACAATCATAATCACAATTCGTCATGGAAATAATAATTATTCTAAAAGATTTAATTAAACTAATTGAAAGCATGTGAACTAAATTAAAGAGCATAAGATATAAGTACTTACTAATTAAACGAAGAAAATAGCAGCGTTCCACGACGAAATCTTGAATCTAAATTAATCTAAAGTCTAAGAATTTAAAACTAAGAATTATTAAGAGAAACTAAGAAAATAAAATGGCAATCTTGGGGTTGTCAACCCCAAAAGGCCTTAGAAACCCTAGGAATAATGTGTATTTTCGAATGTGAGGGGTGGGGGGTATTTATAGGTGTAGGTGGCTTAGAAAAGGGGTCAAAATTAGGGTTTCCGCCCCTTCTAGGACGTTCAGCACTTTCCATGCCGGTTGGGGCCCAGAGACATCCCTTCTAGAAGGCCCAGAATCAGGAGGTGCTGCCAGCCCAGCTTTCTATACCGGTTGGTCCCAGCGACAGCCTATCTAGAAGGCCCAAAACTGTCATTTCTTCAAATCGCGGCCCGTTTTCGCTGAAACTCTACTCGTTTGCCCATTCTTGACTACGTCCAAACCTAAATACCTCAAAATACCTAAAATAAACATAAAATTAATTAATTATAATTAAAATACGCTAAAACAAGTTGGAGATAAGAAAATGTGAAAATATGCTCAATCTATCCAACTTTCATCGAAAATAATAACAAAAATGAACTAAAATACTAACTAAAATCAAGACAAATTCATGTTAATCACTATCTCACCCTCCTTTTACTTGATTCTCATTAAAATGCAATAAGGGCATTGCATGGTCTAAGTGTGGGGTGAGTAGGTGGTTAGGGTCCGGGTTTTACAAAGAATGATTTGTCTTTCTTAACTCGAGCCTTGGCGAAGAGACGCATTCTTGGCGAAGTGACACTTACTAATTGCGCATTTATATGGTTGAGTCGTTTTTGTGTCTTTTGTGTCTTTATTACATTGTTAAGAAATTACCACGTGTTTGGAGGTTTGAATAGTTCACTTGTCGGGTTTTTACATGTTTATGCCCTCTTGTGTAAGGAGTTGAATTTTTGTGCTTCGTCCAAAACTCACTTATATATATATATATATATATATATATATATATATATATATATATATATATATAATCAATATTTGCTCGTGAGAAGATTGCAAAGCTCTAAAAGCTCTTTTGATTTTGTTTTTCAAAACACGATGCAAACTAGTGAGTAGCCTTGTGTGAATTATCGGCTTTGCTTGCATTTTTATGGAAATTGCATTGAGGTAGCTTGATTTTGCTCGTACATGATTGAACTTGGAAATGACCTCGAGGCACATATATCACCCGTATTAATCCGTCCATATCCAAATATATAAGCTACTTAATATCCCAAATGAGACCCCTTGAGCTTATGCCCCGTTTCTTGTTAGCTGAGCTCTATTTTAGCTCTTATAACTTCATAAATTGTGAGGTGAGAGTGTATGATTAGTTGACGAGAAATGTGTGGGAATAAAATTTTGGGATTCGGGTTTTGAGTTCTTATATATATAAAGAAAAAGAAAAGAGAACAAAAGTAAACTCCAACACAATCACGAAGAGTGATAAAGCGTGCATTTAACGAAAAGCTTAATTGATTAGGACAAAAATGTCTTGATTTTAGTCAGTATTTTATTTAGTTTTTATTGTTGAATTTGGTAAAAGTTGGATAAATTGAGCGTATTTTCTTATTTTCTAATCTCCAACTTGTTTTACCATAATTTAATCATAATTAATTAATTTTATATTTATTTTAGTTATTTTGAAGTATTTAAGTTTGGAAGTAGTCAAGGGTGGGCGTACGAGTGGAGATTCAGTGAAAACAGGCCGCGATTTGAAGAATTTGAAGCTAACATTTTTCTATAATGGTTATTCCAACTGGAACCGTTATAGTAGCCTCGCGACATTGCCTGTCGAGCACTGCCAAAGCCTACCAAGCGTTCCCGACCGTGCTTGCGTCGCTCGACCAGTCCGCCAGCATCGACCAGTTTACGTCAGTCGATGCAAGAACTGATGTCGATCAACGCACCTGCCCACAAAACTCTCTGTCAACGTCGACCAGTTTGCATCGGTCGACGCAATAATCGACGTCAATCGATGCCAAAGTGCTAAAAATGCAATATTTAGGGTTTCTTGCTACCCAAGACTTCCCACAACTATAAATACCCTATATTTCGGATTTTTACAGACATTATCATATTCCTAGGGTTTCTAAAGCCTCTTAGGGGATGACAACCCCAACGAGTGCCGTTTAATTTCTTAGTTTCTCTTTAAATTTCTTAGTTTTAAATCTCTAGCTTTAGATTAGTTTTAGATAGATTAGATAGATTAGATTCAAGATCTTGACACCAAAACGCTGTTGTTCGTCATAGTCTAATTAGTAAGAATTAATTTTCTTATGCTCTTCAATTTTATTAGTTTAATTAATAATTATTGCTTCCATGATGAATCTTTCTTATGATTGTGTTGGGATTGTGATGTTGAGATTGATGATTATTGGTAGCTAGATCTATGGGGTCTAGAGCCTAGATTCGTTGTGAACCATCAATTGGATTTTCCTAAGCGATCGTGGAGACGAATCAAAGCTCTAGAACCCTAGTTTTCTTAAATTATTTTATAAGTCTTTTAATTAATTTAATAGATTTAATTGCTCTTAGATAATTTAATCTTAGATTTAGATAATTGATTCTTAGTTTAAATAATCTAGATTTAATTAGTTAGTTCATAGCTTAGATAATCTAGATTTAATTAGATTTAATTAATTTTAGTTCTTAAAACTCTCAAACAAAACCCCCACTGTCCGCGTGTTTAGACTAGTTTTATTTTTATTTTCTTATTCATTTAATCAAACACAAAACAAACTCCTGAATCTAGTCTTCCTCGAGAGATCGACTCGGTTCAACCTACCAACCTACATGCGAACTCGTACTCTTGCGAGCGAGCTTTTGAATACTTGACAAATATTTATAAAGTAGGAACACAAAAGTTTGAATCACTAATGCTCAAAAAGGTTAAGTTTAGTAAAAAGAAGAGAATTCAAAAAGTTTCTAAGTGTTGTGAAATAGAAGTCGGGAAAGTGTGCGAGTGTACGAAAGGATTTCGAATGAATGTTCGGTAATTGGGGAAGGGCGAAGCGATCATAAGCTTCGGATTTTAGAAATTAGGTTTTTTTGTGTTATTGATCACTTTTGATCGTGTGTTAGCCACTCTATCCATATATACCATACCTTACCAAAGAGTCAACATTACAACTCAAAATAAAGACCTCTTTCGATTCTTGTTTGGGCATGTACAATGGGCGATTTTGAGTTTCTAACTTGTGAAATCTTGACGAGGTGCATGCATTGTCCGAATCGAGCATATACACGTCCCATATAACAAACACTTGAGTGAATTGAGTTAACACCCTCAAGAATTCCATTTGAGAGGAAGTCATCGATTTGGTTTTCATTTGAGAAACAGTAATACGAGCAATGCTTAGCGAGAACGAGTCTATGTTGATACTTTAATCATATTAATAAGGATATGTACAAGGGTTTTTTCTTTTTACATAATGTTCATTGCATGTACATTCTCGATTCTTTTCGTTGTTCGAGGACGAACAACCCGATAAGTGTGGGGTGGTTGTTTTGTATGTAATTGTTGTATTTTTCTCGTGTTTTAATTAGGGTTTAGTGTCGTTTTTAGTGGTTTCGATTGGAGTTTTGTTAAGTTATTAGGTGGTTTTTCTTGTTTTGGTATTTCTCATGCTTCTTTTGATTTTACACTTAATTTAGTTAAATGGGTTCAATAAATTTGAGGTTTGGTGTAATTCTTGGGTATTTATGTTCAGAAATCTCATTTAATTGGTGGCTCAATGATTTGAATTCAAGCCAAGGCATTGAGGCTCAAAACTCAAGCCAAGTTCTGCCAAGATGTGCCAAAATCTGCGCCACAAATAAGCTCCCAAATGGCCAAACATTCTGGAATGATAGCCAAGCCATGCCAAGACAAGCCAACATACACGCCAGGCCTTGATACACGCTAATTCATGCCAATCGCACAGTCCCGCCCGCAATGCCTGCGCGCATGCCAGGCAGCTCCCGCCCGCCAGGCAGCGCCAGCCTGTGCCAATGCCTAAGCCAATGCCCGCGCGCGCTCCCTAGCCTGCGCGCCACGCCCAACGCCAGCGCTCTCCAACCCGCGTGCCACGCCCATCGCTAATCTC
Organism: Phtheirospermum japonicum; assembly: GCA_014905375.1. Lineage (NCBI taxonomy): Eukaryota > Viridiplantae > Streptophyta > Magnoliopsida > Lamiales > Orobanchaceae > Phtheirospermum > Phtheirospermum japonicum. The sequence continues at coordinate 145,842 of BMAC01000139.1, forward strand.
ATTGCATGCAACGCTAACTCCCATGCCACGCCCAGCGCCTATCAAAGCCGCTCGCCACGCCCACCTACGCCTGCCGACAACATCCGGCAGCACTCAGCCAAGCCTACCGAGCCAGCCCATAAACTGCGAATAGCTGCCGACCACGACCGCCTAGCAGCGCCCAGCACCACACCAAGCCGCGCTAACCTTGCTCAAACCCGTGCCAAATCATGCCAAATGACGAGCCAACCTACGCCAAACATCAAGCCAGGTTCATTTCTGGTCAACCTTGGTCAAACCCAAGAAATCCAAGCCTTTAAGGCTAATTTGACCCATTTACCCTTATTTAACCTAGTATAAATAGATAGATATCTCATTAGCTAAAAAAAACCACTCTCCTCCCAACCCATTCTTGGGTTTGGGTATCATTTCTCTCTCTAGATCTTATATTTAATTTCAAGTTTTTCCTTGGGTTTGTAAGCTCAAGAAGAATTCAAGACATCACTTGGAATTTATTCTTGCTATTTCATTCAAGTTTGTTGTTCCTTTCCTTAATTCAAGTAATCTTTCCTTTAATTCCATGCTTGTTCTTTAATTTCATACTTGTTCTTTAATTTCATGCTTGATCTTCAATTTATGCATTTTGCCTTAGCTCTTATATTTATTGTTAGATTTTGTAATTCGGCTACGGAATCTAGGTTAGTAACACACAAAGATCATAGATCGAGTCCTTGATCATTTTTATTTTGAGTATTTCATATGCTTTATTTTGGTTTTTATATTCATGCATATTTTATGTTGAATCCTAGATCTACTCTTCATTCTTGTTATTTCTCGTAATGTTTTTAACTTTCACGTCAACTTTTATTGATCTTTGTATTGATTATTTCAATTTTTGTGAATTTCTATTATTTTAAATTCTAAAACCATGCAAGCATAGTTGTACCTTAGTGGTGCGCCTTGAAGTAAGAGCTAATCCCCACATAACCTGGATGTGACATAGTTGGGACGAGCTGAACTAAGTGGTCTTGACCGAAAGAAGGGTAAGACTGTCCTGACCTCATTCAAGAGCCTTGAATAAGGATTTGAGAGGTCAGGTCAAGGATTGAGAAAACTTGAGGGTAGAGCTGACCTGTTTTCTGGAAGGAAGCTTCCAGGTCAGGTCGGCCCATGTAACGGCCCATGATTCACGGGTTTTCTATTTCCGAGATCCCGGAAGGGGCCCCCACTGGGCATAAACTATAAATATCTCAACCCCAAGGCTGAGAGAGGTATGATTTTTCCAGCATTCTTCTCCTGTTTCAGATTAGTTTGATCAAAAACGCTTACTGACTTAAGCATCGGAGAGGTTTCCACCGGAAAACCCCCCGTGGTCCTTTTTAACGTGTTTTTGTGTGTAGAAGGTCGGGAGATTTTCAAGCGAAGGTGCAGTTTCTTTTTGTGGAAAGTTTTCGGGGTGAAACAATTGGCTCCGTTTGTGGGAAAGCAAGGGCTAAGGCCTGAGACAATTATGGCATCAGATGGACTTCGGCGGAATTTAGTGGCGGAGCTGAACGATCCGCCACGCTCTGCCACACCGACAGACGTGCCATAGGTGGCAGGACTATCAACGACAGATAGACCAGGAGCAGTGTAACCTCCTTCTAGTGGAGCCACACAAGCTAACGATGGATTGCTGAATGACTCCTTTCTCAGACAGCTATCCGACCTCATCGGCAAGGTAGTGGAGGTGGCCGTAAATAGAAAATTCGCTGAGTTCTTGACACCTCCTCCCAAGTCAGTTCCGCCGTCAGAGATGGAACCACCGTGAACAATCCAGCGCACGGTCAGAACTCCCCTTCAAGAGGAGGAGAAGAGTTTCTCTACATCAGAAAGTGAAACGTCGAGCAAAACCAACCCAGACTTCACTGAACAGATGCAAAACCTGCAGAAAGAGGTCAAGGAGGTTAAGAGGAGGATGGCGATCACGAGCACAGTGCTGGCGCAGAGGGGTACCCCATTTATGGATGTGGTTATGCGCGATGATGTACCGACCTCTTACCAGTCCATGGGCTTTGAATACAATGGAACAACAGACCCATGGGACCACCTGAGCCGATTTGAGATCACGGCTTCTTTGCATAAATTCTCAGACGCGGTCATGTGTCGGTTCTTCCCGATGACCTTTACAAAGTCGGCCAAACTCTGGTTTAGCTAGTTGCCTCCGTGCTCTATAAGCAACTTCGACGAATTCAGCTCGCCATTCCTACACCAGTTCACCAGTGTTTTGCATGTAATTGTTGTGTTTTTCCTTCTATTTTTAGTTAGAGTTTTATGTTGATTTTAGTAGTTTTTAATATAATTTTATTAAGTTTTTATGTGGTTTTTCTTGTTTTGTTGTTTTTCACTTGACTTGTTAATTTTACGTTTAATTGGGTTAAATGAGTTCAATTAATTTTGGATGGGGGTTATTGGTGTTAGGTTTTGATAAGAAGGCAAAAAGAAGGTGAAAATTGGCCCTTGGCTCGATTTGGCTCGAGCCAAGGCGAGTCCCGCACACACTTGCTCGGCACCTGCCGACAGCTGCCGGCCACGCCCGCCTGGTTCTGCGCGCAGCTGCCGAGTCCCGCCGCAAGCCCGTGAGCATCTGCCGAGTCCCGCCCACAATCCCGCGCGCAACTGCCGAGAGCTGCCGAGCATGCCCGGCCATGCCCGCACACGACTGCCGAGCGCTGTCGATCGACTGCCGAGAGCAGTTGATCGACTGCGCACGCCTGCCGACCATGCCTGCCGAGAATGCTCGGCCATGCCCGCACGTGTCCGCCCATGCCTGCCGACAGCGACCGAGCCAGCCTGCCCAGCGCCGAGCCATCTCGCCCATCTCCGAGCCACCTTGCAATTTTGCCGAGCCAATCGAGCGCAACTCAACCCAAATGGTCTATTTTGACCATTTTGGATCAAATTTGGTCAATGCACGGAAATCCAAGCTCATATGGCATAATTGACCCATTTACCCCTAATTAACTTGTATAAATAGAACCTCTCTTTCATTTTGTAAAACACCTCCTCCCAACCCAAACTTGGGTTTGGGATAATTTTCTCTCTTTTGTTCTTAGTTTAATTTGGAAGCTTTGCCTTGGGTTTGTAAGCTCAAGATGAATCCAAATACTCCTTTGGATTTTTACTTTGATGCAATTTCATTCAAGCTTGTTTCTCTCCTTAATTCTAGTAAGCTTTCTTCTATTTTATGCTTTCTTCTTCAATTTCATGCATGTTCTTCAATTTATGCTTTTGCCTTAGCTCTTTGATTTCTTGCTTGATCTTGTGAATTGACTATAGAATCTTGATGAGTGACACATCTAGGCTATAGATCGGGTCCTTGATCATTTTAATCTTGAGTTTTTCCTATGCTTTATTTTGATTTTTATTTTTATGCTTTGTTTCATGCTTAAATCCTAGATCTACTCTTTGTTGCTTGTTATTTTCTTTAAAGTTTTGAACTTTCTTGTTAATTTCTATTGCTCTTTCCATTCATGCTTTCAATTTTTTCTAATTTGCATTATTTAGGATTTTATGCATAGTTGTACCTTGTGCTTCCATGCTTGTACTTGGTGAAACATTGCATTTTCTTGCTTATTTTCATTACTTGCTTGCATTTTCATTTAAAGGCATATGACCGAGGCATCCTACCAACTTGTYATTTCAATTTCTAGCATAGTTTAGCTATTTTAATTATTTTATTTTCATTTTTATTTTTATTTTTCCAAGCTTGAAACACATTGAAACTTACAATTAAATCGATCTCCAATAATACCAACCATGAACCCGTTGAATTATTTCAACACCACTAAAACTTTTCAAACAACCATCTACAGGAAATACCAAAAAATGCCGCTGGAATTATTCAGCCTGAAACAAAAGGTAAACAAAAATTTACCCGTATATATCAAACGATTCACAGATGCAAAACTAGAGGTTCCGTCAGCATCTGAGGAGCTCTTGGTTAATGCTCTAGCCCAAGGGCTCAGGAGAGGAGAATTTTTTCAGTCGCTGGTCATGAAGCCAGCACTGAAATTCGGAGAGCTCTTGGAACGAGCAATAAAATACATCCATATAGAGGAAGCGTTGAAGATTAAGGAAGATGGCAAAAAGAGAAGAGAATGACCTGACAGGGAGGACAAGATCCCGATGAAGAAACCCCGAATTGAGCTGGTTAGGGGGCGTCCTCATTTTGATAGGTATACACCTTTGGCCACACCTCAGGAGGAGATTCTGCAGGCAATTGAGAGGCACCCTGGTCTCAAATGGCCTAGGACTTATTCCCAAAAACCAAGGAAAGAAAGATCTGACAGGTTTTGCCATTACCATAATGAGTACGGTCATGATACGGATCAGTGCACCCACCTAAAATATGAGATAGAAAGGTTGTTGTAGGAAGGGAACCTTAAGAATTATGTACAGATGAGGAGGGAGGAGTCCAGGTCTGACTCCCACAGACGAGACCAACCTCAGGGAAACAAGCGGAATGCAGATAGTGGACGGAGTGACGGGTGAAGAAGTGACCAAGCTCAGGAGATAGGAGAAGAAATCTTGATGATTACAGTAGGTGAGTGGGATGAGCATTCCAGAAGAACCCAGAACAATTATGTTTGCGCTGCGAAAGACCTGGCAAGAAAAGAAAGTGAGGTTGGGTAGGTAACGCCAAGCCCGAACATATGTATTGGATCGGAGGATGAGAATGGCATCTTGGCCCCTCATATGGACGCTCTGGTCATCACATCTACTATTTCCAACTACACCATAAGATGAATCTTTGTGGATATGGGCAGTTCGACTGATATCATGTTCTATGACTATTTTTGACAGCTGAACTTGAGCTTGGATCTGGAGGAAGTCACCACGTCACTAGTTGGCTTCGCAGGGGGAGCCTTGAAACCATTGGGAGACGTAAATCTTCTGTTACCATTAGGGTATGGCCCATTCAGACAAACCAGAATGGTACATTTCCTGGTTGTAGACGCACCTCGTTTAATATTATGCTTGGACGACCATCACTGAGCTAATTTCAAGATGTAATTTCTGTTTGCCATATGAAGTTGAAACTCCCAGCCTAGGACGGGGTGGGGGAGGTTCATGGTGATCAGTTCACGGCAAGGCGCACGTACGTGGATAGTGTTCGATGCACTGAGGAGGATAGAAGGTGTAAGAGGGCAAAGGTGGACAACACCAGACCTGACCTACCTCAGGGGGAGCAGAATCTGATGATAGTTGAGGTATTCTCGGGAGACGATAGTCGAGTTCTCCGCGTAGAGACGACCCTCAGTCCTGAGGTGTTAGTAGATTTGGTTGCCCTGCTTAGAAACAGCGACGACATTTTTGCCTGGTCAACCCAGGATCTTGTCGGGATAGACCCAGTGGTAACCGAGCACCACCTCAACATCAGCCCGACGATAAAGCCAGTAAAGCAAAGAAAGTGTAACTTTGGGCTGGAAAAGGAGGCCATTATTGAGGCAAGTGTGGATAAATTGCTAAAGGCTGGGCATGTCCGGGAGATACAGTTCTCAGAATGTCTCTCTAACGCAGTCCTGGTACCAAGAACGGAAGAAGAATGGTGGATGTGCATAGACTTCCATGATCTTAATAAGGCTTGCTCTAAAGATCACTACCCACTGCCGAGGATAGACCTACTGGTTGATTCCACATCGGGTTGTGAACTCTTGAGTATGATGGACACCTCGCAGGGATACCACAAGATTAGGCTAGCCAAGGATGACCAGAAGCGAGTTAGTTTCATAAATCCAAAAGGGACCTATTGCTACGTGTTCATGCCGTTCGGGCTCAAAAATGCGGGCGCCACATACCAACGGCTAGTGGAAAAAATGTTCAAAGGTCAGCTTGGGCGAAACATGGAGGTTTATGTGAACGATATGTTAGTCAAGAGCGTGAGAGTAGCCTCACACGTGGATGACCTGAGGGAAACCTTTGAAACCCTGAGGAAGTATAAGATGAAGTTCAACCCCAAAAAGTGTATGTTTGGGGTAAGGGCTGGAAAGTTCATGGGCTACATGGTTACGGAAAAGGGGATAAAAGCGAATACAGAGAAGGTCAAGGCTATCATGGACATGCAGCCCCCAAAACATATTAAGGAGATGCAATGCTTAGCCGGGCGGATAGCAGCCCTGAGCAGGTTCGTTTCACGCTCGGCCAAAAAAAGTTTGCCATTTTTTCAGGCCTTACGAAAAAGAGCCCCGTTCCAGTGGGATGAGAAGTGCCAGGACGCATTTCAGAAGTTAAAGGAGTACCTGGTCGGGATGTCATTGCTTACCAAACCTGTCCAGGGGGAGCCATTGATCCTCTATTTGTCAGTGGGAAAGAAAGCCGCCAGCACGGTCCTGATCAGGGAAGAAGGAAAGATGTAGACGCCAGTATAATATTGGAGCAAGATCTTGCATGATGCTGAGCTGCGATACGTAGAAGTGGAGCGAGCCATGCTGGCCCTGGTCGGGACAGCTCGCAAGATTCTCCCCTATTTCCTCTCGCACAGTGTAGTGGTCAGGACCAACTTGCCCTTGAAGGCAGTCATGGATAAGCCGGAGGACTCGGGACATTTAGTGAAGTGGATAATCGAGCTTAGTAAGCTTGATATCAATTCCGATGCACGAACAGCAATTAAGGCTCAGGCATTGGTGGACTTCATGCAGGAGATGACTAGCTCTCCCGAGGAGTCAAAGGAATGGACGGTCTACACCGATAGCTCTGTTAGCAACCTCGGTTGTGGTGCAAGGGTAGTGTTAATAGACCCGGAAGGGGTCACTACAAAGTATGCAGTGCGCATGAATTACCCCCTTTCCAATAACGCTGCAAAGTATGAGGCCCTACAGAGAGGAATCCTGATGTCAAGAGATTTAGGGGCAGACCGAGTATGTGCGTGAGTAGATTCGCAGCTTATATGTAAACAAATAAAGGGAGAATTCGAAACTAGAGAAGAACACCTGCAAAAATATTTGACCTAGTTTCGTGAACTGGCTAGCGGCATGAGCTCTTTGATGGTCCATCAAATTCCTAGAGAGGAAAATAGCCGAGCTGATTACTTGGCTAAGGTAGCCAGCTCGGCAACAGACTGTCAAGAAAGAGTAATCACTCTACTAATGGCATCTCAGGAGTTTGGGGACGAGGAGGTACATGCGTCACCCGATCAGATTATATCTGGAGAAGGGAGAGCTGCCAGATGATAAAAGAGAGGCTGCAAAGGTAAGAGTCAGATCCTCGCGCTTCAGCCTGATCAAAGGAGAGTTGTACGGGAGAGGGTTTGGACAACCTCTCCTGAGATGCCTGAGCTTGAAGGAAGGAGCCCATATACTTAGAGAAATTCACGAGGGTTGTTGTTATAATCATATGGGTGCCAGGGCCTTAGCAAGCAAAGTAATGAGGGCTGGCTATTTTTGGCCATTAGTACGAAAGGAATCAGAAGACTTTGTTAAGAAGTGTGATAAATGCCAGAAGATCTCTCCCTTGATTCATAGGCCGGCGGAAGAACTCATGACAATGAGTTCTCCCTGCCCTTTTGCAAAATGGGGGATAAACCTGGTTGGACCTTTCCCCACAGACCCAGCTCAGAAGAAGTTTTTAATTGTCTCCATTGATTATTTCAGCAAATGGGTAGAGGCCGAAGCTCTGGAAAATATTACGGAGGATGCGGTTATGGGTTTTTTATGGAAAAATGTAGTATGACAATTTTGCATCCCTAGGATCCTGGTCTCGGATAATGGTACGCAGTTTATGGGAGCTAAGATCAGAGCCTGGTGTGCTAAGATGAGGATAGATAAACACTTCACCTCTGTCTATCATCCCTAGGCAAATGGTCAAGTCGAGGTGACCAATCGCATCTTGGTTCAAGGGATCAAGGCACGCCTCGAGAGGTCAAGCGAGAAATGGGTGGAAGAGCTCAGTTCAATTCTCTGGGCCTATCGCACTAATCCTAAACAAAGTACTGGGAAAGCCCCATTTAGCCTGGTGTATGGCATGGACGCTGTTATCCCCGCTAAGATAGGCCTGGAAACTCACCGGATCCAAAACTTCGATACGTATCATAATGAGTTATTAATACGGAATGCATGGGATTTGGTCGAGGAAAAGAGGGAGCGTGCTGCCATTAGGATGGAGCACATGTGGGGACGAGTTAGAGAGGCGTATAATAAAATAGTGGTGAAGAGATGTTTTCAAGTGGGAGACCTGATGTTGCGTAGAGCTGATCTTGGAAGACCCAAGGGAAAGATGGACGCCACTTGGCAGGGTCCATTTAAAATCATAAAGTTTCTAGTGGGCAGAGCTTATGAGTTAGAACAGATGGATGGGATCAGAGTACCCGGAGCGTGGAATGTATCAAATTCGCGAAAATACTATGTTTAAGATTATTTTGTGAAACGTATTTATTTAACAACGATTTGACTTTACATCCTATTGCGAACTAACCCGATGATCAATGACATTTAAAAAAAAGCCAGGATTGGCTAACGGCGGATGCCCCACTTTTCCTGATCTGATTGTCAGATAAGCCAGGATTGGCTAAGGGCGGATGCCCCACTTTTCCTGACCTGATTGTCAGTTAAGCCAGGATTGGCTAAGGGCGGATGCCCCATTTTTCCTGACCTTATTGTTAGATAAGCCAGGATTGGCTAAGGGCGGATGCCCCATTTTTCCTGACCTGATTGTCAGATAAGCCAAGATTGGCAAAGGGCGGATGCCCCATTTTTCCTGACCTGATTGTCAGATAAGCCAAGATTGGCTAAGGGCGGATGCCCCATTTTTCCTGACCTAATTGTCAGATAAGCCAGGATTTGCTAAGGGCGGATGCCCCATTTTTCATGACTTGATTTTCAGATAAGCCAAGATTGGCTAAGGGAGGATACCCCATTTTTCCTGACCTGGTTGTCAGATAAGCAAGGATTGGCTAATGGCGGATGTTCCATTTTCCCGGACCTGATTTTCAGATAAGCCAGGATTGGCTAAGGGTGGATGCCCCATTTTTCCTGACCTTGTTGTTAGAAAAGACAGGATCGGCTAAGGGAGGATGCCCCATTTCTCTTTACCTAATTGTCAGTTAAGCGAGGATTGATCAGAAAATCTTGATCAATTTATTAATAGGGTGTTCAGTCTTAAATGGATATTCATACTCAACCTTCAATTACAAGATACATGCAAAGCATTTATTCCAAGAACATAACAGAAATCTGCAAGAGCTTGATTGAAATTACAAATAAAATGCTCAAAGAAGCAACAAAAATGCAAGAATATATTCAGGTTATGGCAGATGTCATGGGTGAGAAGAAGAGACCCTCCTGTCAGAAGCCAGCATCTGGCAGACCCGCCATAATTCGCGCTCAGTCTCGTGGAGACATTGGCGATACCCATCTTCTCGGGCGGAGGCAGAGTAGGCCTCGCCGGCAGTGGCAGTAAGGCGACATATGGAGTCCAGTAGATTTGCATTCTCCTCTCGAAGTTGCCTATTGAGTGGGCTGAGTTCAGCCCATTCACATTTGTAGTGACGTTTCTTTTGCCTCTTCCTCTACAAGAACCGACATACTTGAGAGAATTTCTCACGAAAGGTGGAAAGCTTATCGGACAGCTTAATGTTCTCAGAGAAAAGCGCAAGATTTTTTCTTTTCAAAACTTCAATTTCTTCAAGCAATGGAGAAGAAGCCATAAGAAAATTATATGCAAGGAAAAGAGGATTTTATAAATAAAAGATAGAGTACATATGACTCTAAGGTTTCCTAAAATCATGGAAACCCTAAAGTATGTGCAAATAAAATATCAGATAAGAGAGAAAACATTATTCAGCAATTACAGGCCCACAATTTAACAAAAGGACAAAAATTCAAGATCCTGGGCAAATAAGAGTTATACTCCATAATCTGGAGTATTCAGATCTACACTGACCAGATCCATAATCCTGGAGACCTCCCCAAAGTCTTTCTCAAACTGGGTATTGCCTTGCAGCTCGCCCAGATTGGCAAAAGTAGGAGAGATCGCAGTCGTTGTTAAGGCTAACATCAACAACTGGTCAAGGAGGGGAGAAGAAGCTGAAGAGGATGAGCAGAAAGCCTGGCGAATGTAGTCAACGAACTCAGCGGTGCCTAGCTGATGGAGCCGATCATCTTCTGCAACATGGGAAAAGCTGGTTGGCTCTAGAGGAGTTGATAGAGGGATTGTGCGGTCAAAAGGGACTGAGGGGTTCTCAGTGGACCACTTTGCCTAAGCGTCCAGACCCAGATAATAAAACACCTCCGCCTTGGGGACTAAGATGCCATATAGCTCAATTAAACCTAGGAAGGCCAGCCGGGTCATCTCCCTGGTCAACTGGATTAGACGTTGACCTTCTTCATAGTTGAGAAATTCAAGTCGACCCTCTGCTCGACCCTCGGTTCGGCCCCGACTCTCACCATCAGTTTCCCTTTCAGCTCGTGCACGCCGAAGTTTCTCCTTGAACTCCACTTCTCGGAGCACGACCAAAGCTCTGCTCTTCTCTTCTAACTCCTTGGACTCTTGGAGTTCAGTTCGGGTCACTTCCAGATCAGACCTAACCTCTTGGAGGTCCCTCCGAACTGTTGTCAAATCAGTTCGAGCCATATCTAGACTGGCTTGGCTTGCTTCTAGCCCCACCCTTGCATCCTCCAACTCCTTCTCAGCTGCCTGCAACCTTGCCTGTGTATCATGCAACTTTGCGTTGCTCTCCTTTATTCTCGAGATCAGTCTTTTCTCCCGCTCCTGCAGGGCCGCATGCTTCTTAGCCAGGTCGGCATTCATCATGGATCCTCTAGCTCGGGCCAACAGAGACGCCCTCCTCACAATAGCCAATCAAATAAAGTGTGGTAAGATTTAACATAGAAAGAAAAAAGAGGGTAGAGAAATAAAGAAAAGGGACAAGACCCTTACCCGGGATTCGTCCTGGCAATAAGCCTTGATCAGCTCATAATCGAACATCTTGTCCACGATTCAGCGATCAGCAAGAGAGGCCATCCCCATCACAAATTGAGTTACTTTATCCCCAGGGCAGTCCAAGACTGAACTTGTGAAGAAGGAATAGTTGGGGGTGCTTATGGGAGGCCTGAGCGCGGCTGCTCCCGGGCCCGATCGAGTGCCAGTTTGGGTTCGCTTGCGTGGAACTAGTTGTTGCTCATTCTCTGGATCTGAGGGAGAGGTTAGAACGATGGATGGATGAACCTCTTGCTCAGGGGGGATTCCTCCCTCCGACCTGACAGGTCCTTCCAGCCTGGCAGGGACCTCACTTACCGCTGCCCTTATAGAGGCCTCAGACGTCGCCGGGGTTGCGATTGCCTAGGTGGAGGGAGAAGTAGAGGCACTGGAGGGCTCATCCAGGGGCTCTTCTTGCCGTCAGCAGTAGCCCTCTTCTCCCTTGCAGCCATCCTTGCTTGAATCATCGTAGCTAAGAAAAAAAAGAGCTCATTAGGGACAAGTAAAGGCAAAAATGCACAAAGAGTACTCGCGGAAAGTAAATCAAGAACTGATCAGCTCTTGGATGTACCAATCTCAGGAGGAAGGGGGCCGTTCTCCTTTTGAGCATTAAAGAAGGTTGGGATGTCAGGTTTGAGGAATTAGGATAGGTGAAAGACATTTCGGTTAAGTGTAGTTATTTTCTTGGATAGGTGGGGAGTTCTGTCTCCCTTAGGTATATGTGCCTGGGGTGGTAGAGCATGGATAGAATTGGGGGAGAAGCCCCAATCACCCGAGCACTGAACGAAAAAGAACTTTTTCTTCCAGGCCTTGTTAGAAGAAGGAATCCCGACCAGGAAACGGACGTCAGATCGGGCGGACAAATAAAAGAAGCCGGAAGAGCTCTTGGTTTGGAACAGGGAATAAAGCAATTGAGCTGTGGGGGTAAGACTTGAGAATTGGACCTCTAGGTGGAACCCCACCATAAATCTAAAGGCGTTAAGCAAAAATTGATTTACTGGGATCCGGTACATCCGAGACACCACCAGTATGAAGGGGTGGACGGGCAAAATAAAACCCGCATGAAATTGGTCCACGAAAAAGGTTAAATGTTTGGGGAGGAGGACAAGACGCTCTTCCGCCGGAGGCAGGATTAGTGAAAGAGAAGTCATCGGAAATAGGAAACTTGGAGCGTATGTCTAAAAGAGTTTGGTTGCTGACGATGAAAACAATGGTATCGCGAGCGGGGTCAGGAAGAATTTTGAGTTGTTCCTCCGGGATGACCGTCGGCGGCGACGCCGAAGAAGATAAGTTGACAGATGAGGAGTTCCCAGAAGAAAACTCCTAGAAGCAGATAAATAAAGAGAAATGGAAGCTGACATAATTAAAATTCTTGCAGGAAGGCGAGAAAAATACCTGGTTTCGAGAGAGATTAAACCTTTTACGGAAGAAAAAAGGTGAAACTGAGATTTTGGAGAGAAATACGCGGATGCAAATTTTTTTTGAAATGGGATAAGTGACGAAAGAATGGTAAGGGGATTTGGCGGGATTTGTGCATTTAATGCTTATCAGGGTACTGTACTCGAAGGGACACGTCGCATATGGTGATTGACCAAGGTGGAATATGGAAAGTCACAGCCCTCCCCTAAAAGGTGTGATACCTACGGGAAAAGATCTCATGGGATCGTTTATTTAATGCATGTTAAAGCAGGGTATCCCAAGAAGCGTGTGGTTTTCAACTGTCATGATTAAAATATGAAAGTAGTTCAGCTCTAACCCAGCCATATAGGGGGGGGGGGGGGGGGGACTGGTTGGTGCGCCTTGAAGTAAGGGCTAATCCCCACATGACCAGGATGTGACATAGTTGGGACAAGCTGAATTAAGTGGTCTTGACCAAAATTAGGGTAAGACTGTCCTGACCTCATTTGAGAGCCTTGAATAAGGATTTGAGAGGTCAGGTCAAGGATTGAGAAAACCTGAGGGTAGAGGTGACCTGTTTTCTAGAAGGAAGTTTCCAGGTCAGGTCGGCCCATGTAACGGCCCATGATTCGTGGGTTTTTTGTTTCCAAAATCCCGGAAGGGGCCCCCACTGGGCAAAAACTATAAATATATCAGCCCCAAGGCTGAGAGAGGTATGATTTTACCAGAATTCTTCTCTTGTTTCAAATTATTCTGATAAAAAACGCTTACTGACTTAAACATTGGAGAGGTTTCCACCGGAAAACCCCCGGTGGTCCTTTCTAACGTGTTTTTGTGTGTAGCAGGTCGGGAAATTTTCAGGCGAAGGTGCAGTTTCTTTTTGTGGAAAGTTTTCGGGGTGAAACACTTAGGTTGGTTTAGTTGTACCTTGTTGTTTCCTTGCTTTTACTTGCATATTTTGATTATTGCTTGCACTTTCAATTTGGGCATACGTACAAGGCATCTTAAATACTTGCATTTACTTTCATATTTAGTCTTAGTTTATTTTTGTTTATTTCCATTTATTTTCATTTTCTCTTAATTACAACAAGCTAAAAACATATCGATTCATACTAGCAATTAAGTTTCGATAATATCAAGCCATGAACCCACTTTCATTTCAACACCACTAAAAAGCTACAAAACAACGACCTCTATAAATTGAACCAATCCAAAAATAGCACATTTGGTATAGAAGTCCAAGTTAAACATAGATGTTATAACATGAGTCATGGTGAATACAAAGAGAGAAAAGAAATTGATAAAATGGACAAATTTAATTTCAAATCCGGGAGCCATCTCACGTGGCTCGTAATCGTGTGTTGTCAAAGATGAAGATATTGGCAAAGAATTTTGTAGACAAAGAGAAACATGAGTGGTTGGGGATGTACGATGATTTGAATACTCGTTTGAGGAACTGGGATTGAAGTATTTATTTAAGAATAAATGGGATACATTGTGAGAACCAGTTATATAATTTTTTAGTACAATTGAATTCATTGTAGAAGATGTAAGCAAAGAGAATGTAATGATTTTTCAATTAGGAGATACGCCCATTGAATTTTGGTGTATGTAATAAAGAATAAAATTTTCAAGATTCCAGAGGTACATACAGATGTATAAGAAAATTTTGAATAGAGTTGAATGTTTATATAGGTAGAGTAGAGTTGAGCGGCTTTTTGAGAGATTTTTATGTAATGGTACGTTGTAGTAAAAGAGAGTAACCTTATTAAATATATGCATTACTTTATTAAAAAATTTGATAAAAACTTAAATAAATCGACAACATAAAAGGAGAAAAACGCAAAAGATAGAGGAATAAAAATCTGTCGTTGTAATTTTTGAGTTATTGACCCACATTAATAAAAGCCATGTTATTATTTTTAGTTTTTAGCTTTAGTTGATGACCTACATTATTAAACGCATTGGGTATTATTTAGTTTTATATATTGTTTAGTATAAGTTTGGGGGTGATTGGCCCACATTATAAATGATTTGGTACACTTTTGAGGTTTGATGTGAAGCTTATGAATTAACTTTATGTTTAGAAGCTTCAAGTTTTGTTCTGGGGGTGAAGTTGATCGTGTTTGAATTTTTTATGCTTTGTCTAAGACACTTTATCCATATTCCCTACTTGTTCAAAGAGACTTGCATTACAACCTAAATAATGACCATTGATTCATGCACCACATGCGTATGCTTTAAGCACAGTGGAGATCTTAAGACACTTCACATTTGTACGGGGTAAGCTCATAATGAATTGACTTGAGCATATAAAATTATTTATACATGAGTGGCGAGTGAAAGATTATTTTCTATATTGTGATGATCATGAATGAAATTTTCTGTGAATTTTCTGAGACTTGCTCGAAATTTGTAGGATTCATGAGGCTCGGCTATGATGCAACTTGGTGTTTGGTTGAAAGTTGCATGATCTTTCTCGCTTGTATCTTGACTGTTGATCTGTTTTTCATAGGGAGAACTTTAGTTTTTAGTGCATACCACTATATAAGTTTAGAAGATTTAATCGCATGTAATATTACATGCTTTAAGGTTATATATGATGGAATTTTATAGGCCACACATACACTTTTCATGTGAATTTTCTTGTTTTTCATAATTCTTGGGAAACTTCATGCTTTTGCTGTTTTTTTATTTTTAATATATAAATGATAGGTTCTAAGCCTTATTGGAACACAATCATTGACAACCCCAGGTTATACGACCAAAGGGATACATGATGAAGGTAGAAAGACAAGTACATATGAAGAACTGAAGAAGATATGTTACAGCTGTTTCATAGCTATAACTCTTTCATTAAGAGTCCAATTAAGATAATTTAAGTGTCCATAAAAAGATAATATATATAACTACAACTTTTATAAAGAAGCCTTAGTCTGATTTAGCCATTTCAAGGACAAGACGTGAGCAAGAAGACACACCCGAGTTACATGTCTTGTGTATAACTCGGGTATGACACTGTACTTCCACCTTACTTGGTGCCCGGCTTGACACCCAACTTACAAGTTGGGCCCAGATGAAATTGTGGAACTTGTTTCCACGCTCAAATTAGCACTCGACTTACAAGTTGTGTACACGGATGAAAACAAAATCTTAGGGATGCACTTTTAGGTCTTTTTGGACCTCTATAAATACCCTACACCCCCTGAACGTGGAGACATCATTAGACATCTTTAGACACATGCAATAAATCATATTTATCATATTGGAGTATAATGGAAGCCCAATGATGGAGGATTGAAACTTTTCGTCCACAAGATGATATGACGGAGTTCCTCACGAGTCTTCATGACTCAAAACTGTTCTCCACTCTATTTTCATTTTTAAACTAAGTTTGTTCATTTGTTATGCAAGACATGTCTAGATTTTTTATAACCATGTCCGACTAACCGCTTTGATTCTGGATGTGAGAAAAGATTGATGACTCAAGATATTATGATATTGAAGTATTTATTTATTACCTATTCCTTTTGTCTTGTTAATGATCTTGTGTGAGTACTTTATATACTACTTATATTTATTTGTAAATATGAATCAAGATGAATGTGGTGAATTTATATTTAGGAAATCAAATAGGTGACGTAGATAGGGCACTGGATTTTCACATGTCCGACGAGGGATATATTGATATTAGGATCTTCTATCAACTAAATTACGTATGTGGTAGGGAGGCTAATACGTTGTAGTGCATCCAAGCGGGCAATATAGTTGACACACCTTTACTTACGTAACTACTGTACGGGTAAGATTCAAGAATTTATATAGGATTAGACTATTGATAAAAATATTATTTATTATAAAAACCAAAAGAGTTTTCAATCGAGACCATGTTTAGGAATCAATAAATCTCTCATTATTTTTTTAATATTTATTATTCAGATTTCTTTTTTTATTAATTACACACACACACACACACACACACACACATACACATATATATATATATATAGATAGATAGATAGATAGATAGATAGATATATATAGAGAGAGAAGGGTTCAAATGAGAACCCTTTCCTTATTTGAGAACTTATGGCCAATTGTGGATTTTTGATCTAATTAAGTAGAGGGACCAAATATTTTGTATTTCTCTTATTTAATAAAAAGAACTAGGGTTATATTATAAAAACATTGTTGGGGTATATAACTAATATATAATAAAAACACTAGGATTATATAGTAAAAGCACTGCTGGTATATAATTCAAGCGAAAGTTCTCAGGTTCTCAAATAAGGTTGGGTTCTCATTGGAACCCAATCATAAATATATATATATATATATATATATATATATATATATATATATATAGGGTAAATAATATTGTCTCGGTTGGGGGGTATATAATGTTGTCTTGGTTAGATCGGCCTTGCCGAGCTAACATTACCTTCCCCGACTTAAGCTAGGAACCAATATGAATAAAGTAGCTTGACTTGATGATTGGTGAACCCGACTAGTGGGCGAATCATGGGCTTTCTGGGCCCAGCAGATGGTAGGGTTCAGAATACGAACTCTAAAGAGAGTCATAAAAGGAGTTATCTCAATTTGGTATGAGGTAACCTAATTTCCTTACGAAAGATAGATTCCTGAATTGTTGATCAAGTCTTTTATTACTTATATATAGGGACTCAAACCTTGATTTTAAGTTTTTTTGTGTGTGTGTTTTCATGTCTGATTTTGTGTGTTCTAATTGTTTTTTGGTAGGAATTTGTGTGTCGTCTTTTTTTTTTTTTTGGCTTATTTTTCACTTTCTTAGTTCTTTTTGTGTTAATTATTTTTATATTTTCTCATATTTTTAGGGTTTTATTTTATTTTCTTAATGCCAAAGGTTGGTCAAAGTGGGTCGTGCACGAAATCGATGAATCATCACAACCGACACGTTTTAACACATCACCCAATAGTGCCTAAAGCAACAGCCAAAAACTGCCAGTAGTCCATAGAAATCCGTATGTGCTCTCTCATCCATGGTCGTATGCCTTGCACACTACGTCATGTAGCTATCGCACCCTCTCGCCCTTGTCCGCACAGTCCTTTGTGAATTCATCGATGACTATTGGCAGGAATGCCCAGGACCATCGCATAATACCCGCACACCCTTGGCACCTCTCGTACACCATCACAACTCCCACCCACACCTATCAGCAGCCTTTGACCTCAACTTGCACCAAGTGCCGATGTATCTCGCCCGTGCCAGCAACCCCGCGCACACTACCGACATAATCCAA
The DNA here is from genome assembly GCA_014905375.1 of Phtheirospermum japonicum. Lineage (NCBI taxonomy): Eukaryota > Viridiplantae > Streptophyta > Magnoliopsida > Lamiales > Orobanchaceae > Phtheirospermum > Phtheirospermum japonicum. Next base: position 163,451 of record BMAC01000139.1, read on the forward strand.
CACCAAGACAATTTATTACCAAGCACCGAGCATTAGTGTGGAAAGCTTCGATGGCCTCTTATCAAAATCTTGGTGTAGCATCGGTGGACCCTTGTTGCTTCTTTAGAAATCCTCAACATCACACTACAACATAAATGTCTTTAGGTAACACTGAATAAGTATTATCTAATAACCATAAAATGTTACTATAGACAATAGGGAACATTTTATTTAGCGTCGCAGTTGCCTATGCTACCTATTGTTTAAGGTACTACTTTTTATGATAATTAGTAACAAAGTAACACTTTTTATGTGAATAAGTTACAATTAATGTTACCTTAAATCTCTAATTGTAACACTTACGGAAATAATATTACCTAACATCTTTTATAACAATTTGGGATGTAATAATTTTTTTGTAACACTTCTCATTCAATGGTAACACTTTTAAATTTATAAGAAAACGTTCTTTAGGGGTTTGGACCTTGGGGATCGAGGAGCATAAGTTAAGATTCTAGACTACAATACTTCTTGAATAAAATTAACATTATTTATTATATCATCTTTAATTTCCTCGATCTTAATACAAGAACAAAATTTATATTAGTACTAAAAGACAAATCAACAGCCTTATGTCTAAATATATTACTTTACTACTTTTTTATATGACCTTGTAATACAATATCATTTTATGGAATTTCTACGGTCATGAACGGGGCTCGATTTCAACAACAATATCAAGTGCCAAGGCCATATTACCAAGGCCCGCACTTCCAAGAGCCTCGATTCCCACATCCGACCGGTCTCATGCCTCAATTCCAAAATCCGATTCCTCAATACCTTCCACAAGTGCCCGCCGTCAATGAGAATCCGTATGCCGAGCGAGATCCGAGTGGATACCCTTTTGCCACTCCCGACGGAGGTCCTACGAATAATATCAAGGAGGCATCGAAACCTTACATGGGCAAATTTTCCTCGTGCATCCGACTAAGTGTCGAGGCCCTTGAATACAACTTATACACGATCAATCTCAAACGGCTACCGTCTTTCCATGGCCTATCACACGAGGACGCTATCCACTTCCTTCGAATTTTCTCATACACAATGTCAAGCTTTCCGCGACAAGGTATATATATTGACCAAATCAAGATGCGATGCTTTCCATACACAATGAAGGACAAGGCGGTCGATTGGCTAATGACGTTACCGGATGACTCCCTCACCAATTAGGATATGGTGACCAAGGAATTTATGGAAGAGTACTACTCTCAAGACAAGACGACTGATTTCCGAGCGAAGATTATCTCATTTTGTCAAGCAAGCGACGAGACCTTTTTATGAGGCATGGGAGCGTTTCAAGGGTTACCTTACCAAGTGCCCTCACCATCGGTTCACCGGAGATTTCTTGAACCAATTTTCTCACAATGGATTGACATTCACGTCTAAACGCATGGTGAACAATGCCGCCCGAGGAAACCTCGTCGGCCACTCGATGAGGGTGTTATATGACATCTTCGTTAATATGGCTGCGGACGATCACCGAATCACCATATTGGAGCGAAAGAAGAAAGTAAAAGAAGTATCAATGAAGGATGAGCCTGAGTGGGCCCGTAAGATTGCCGACCTCAAAAATCAAGTGGCTTCTCTCACCAGGACCTACTCGGGTTCGATGGAGACATGCACCACGTGCGGTATCACGGGTCATGGATCTAGTGTGTGCCCAAAGGTTTATGGGCAACCAAGTGAGTTTGAGGAGCAAGCATTCGCGGTCCAAGGCTACCAAGCCCAACGAAGTGGGATCCAATGGCACAACAATCCGTATTCCCCAACTTACAACCCCGGGTGGAGGAACCACCCTAATTTTGGGTGGAGGGACACGAACAATGCCCTAAACCCACCCGGGTCTCTAATCCTGCAACAAGTGCAACAACCACGGCCTCAAGTTCCGTTAACGCACGTTCCCGCCTTCTCAAGCATATGTTCTGGCCCTTCAAGATCATTTGACATCACGCCAACCGAGCATGAAGTCCAGATTAGCCAAGCTCTCGGGTTCCATCCAACAATTGAACAAGCGGCTTTCAAGTTTAGACACACAAGTGGGGCAAGTAGCAGCGGATGTTAACGAGCTTAAGAGAGCCCATGACGGTTCTTTGAAGCTGCAAGGTGGTAGATAACAAGGTTGCCTCACCCATCGATGATCCCTTGCCTTCACTCCAAGTTGTAGACGATCTCGTGGTCACTCCTAGCCCACCCACATCCTCTTCAAGTGGGAAGGCGAAGGACACCGAGGCTACCAGAGGACTCCACAAATCCGCAACGCCGTACCGACATCCGATCCCATTTTCGAGCCGTATCCGACCGACGAAACAAGACGACCAATATCTTGAATTATACAATATGTTGTCCACGGTCAACATCAACCTTCCCTTGCTCGATATTATCCAAAATGTGCCTGCGTACACCAAGTTTTTCAAGGAGTTGACATCTAAGAAGCAACAGTTCGAGGACAACGAGAAGGTGTGCATATCAAACGCGGCAAGCATCATTTATAGAGACCCTCTTCCGCCTAAGGAGGGCAACTCGAAAAGTTTTTGTATAAAGATCACTCTCGAGAATGGCAAGGAAACACGAGGGAAACTAGACCTCAGCGCGGGGATAAATTTAATGCCTTACTCCATCTATAAACAATTGGATTTGGGCGGTCTCAAGGAAACGAGGATGTGTTTTCAACTGGCCGACCAGTCAATCTAGTACCCGAAGGGGATAGTCGAAGATGTGTTGGTGCGAGTAGGAGGCCTCATAGTCCCCGTGGGTTTCGTGATCTTGGATGTTGGAGAAGTGATCAACGAAAGCCATGAGCACGCGATCTTGCTTGGACGACCATTCATGGAAACCACAAACACCGTGATTGACGTGAAGAATGGGAAGTTGCATTCTTGGTTTTGGGGGAAATGGTGGATATTTCGACCCACGAGTTAAGTGTAGTTTCCCCCTCCTCTTTTCAAGCTGATTGTGCGATGGTTGACCCAATATAAGAAGTGGTTGAGAAGGCTTATGAGAAAGTTGTGGATGAGGTCGTCGAGGATGATACGTGGCTAGCGTTTCTATCGGAGGGGGTGATGGGGATATTCGAGAGAGCAAACGTGGAACCAGTTACTACACYGAAGTCAGAGCTCAAGACCCTTCTGAGTCATCTCAAGTTTGTTCACTTAGAAGAAGGAGAGACAAAACCCGTGATCAACTTCACCGAGATTTCTACGAGTGATGAGGCACGGCTGATTGAAGAGGAGGAGAACTTGGAATATGTGCCCCCGAATGATTTCTAATCAATGAAGGATAGTCGAACGAACGACTTTAAATAAATGCACTACATGGGAGGCAACCCATGACTTTCCAACCCTCTTTCTTATTTTTCTTTTGATTTTGTGTATATCCTTTTCTCTATTAGCTTTAACTAATGTTTTTTCGGTTTTTGTAGGAGAAATTATGGAGTTTGGGGAAAGAAAGACAGGGAACTGGCTGTAGCAAAGCAGTCGATCGGCTGCACCTCAGTCGATCAATGGGAATGCAGTCAATTGACTGACAGATCGACTTGTATCATCGACTGATGGACTGAGACTGCCGAAGATTATGTATTGACTGAACATGGGTCAATCGACTGAAGAACAGAGGCTCTCTGGATTTTGCGAAGTTCAGTCGATCGACTGGGTCTCTGTCGATCGAATGCAAATCAGTCGATTGACTGCCCCACTGAAGCGAACCCATCAGGGCATATATAAGGGCAGTCGGTCCATCCCAAAGAGTCACAAATCAGCAGAAAAACATATAGAGAGAAGGAGGGAAGAGAGAGAAACGCAGTCGATCGGCAGACACAAGAGACAACCCAACTCATTCTTTCGGCGATCATCTTTCCAATTTCACACAATTACGGAAAAATCCCAACACCTATTCCTGGTTTCCTCTTTTCCTCAAATTTCGACACAAATGGTTAGGGGTTGCAATCCGAGTTTCGATTCTAATTCCGAACCCACTCATTGAGGTAATTCACTATAATCGTATCTTTGAGGCATAATTTTTTTGATTGGTTGAGTTTGGGGGAAGCCTGGGTTCCAATTTTCTTCGAATTTCTTACTCAAAACCGATGCCCACCAAGTGTTTGATGAAATGCCTCGATGACCATTTTTGATTAAAATTCCCTCATTTTTACATTGTGTTTGTTCTTTTCGATTCCCGGAACCCTTAGACACAACCCTCATTTTCTCCACATCTACCATTCACACCGTTCCCATGGCCTACAATATCGATCCTCATCCTCTCTACTCCAACATCGCCGACAACAACGGCGCCCCTTTCCCCAGTTATTCGGAGGCCGAGGGGGAGCTTTACCAGAAAATCTCCCAACGGAACTTCGTCGTTCCGCGCTTCTCAACCTCGAGCTCCTAGACGAGTGGGTGGCAAATGGGGATTACCAAGGATTTGGGGCTCGGTTGCTCTAATTCATTGATGACCTGAGCGGTCGCAGGTTCGCATCCCTTCGGGGCTCGGCTTACCGAGAGCTGATGATCGAATTATTCACCACCTACCGGGGCTGCGAGGCCAAAGAATTCACAGTTCGGGTTGGGGATGCGAGCGGCGAATCACCCGAGAAGTGCTCCAGGCGGTCCTCAGGCTTGATTGCCAAGAATGGGTGGACGAGTGACCTCGCGATTTTGCCGCGGCACCATTTTGGGCAAGTATCTCGAATGGTCGGGGTACTACTTGGTATCACGCCTCGACGATAACCGACCGTGCGTTGATGGGGGCGTACAAATTCTTCACCCACGTTCTCATGGGCAAGCACGAGGCCACAAATCTCACGCACTACGAGGTGTACGTGCTTTGGTGTTTTCACCACGGGCGTCGAGTCCCCGTTTATCCCTTTTTCCGAGCCGAGATTCTTCAGATTCGGAGAACGAAAGGAGGGAGTGTCGCTCAGATCGGGATGGGGCCCATGATCACTTTTTTAGCCTGTCGCTTCGCTTTGACCCCGAGACGGCCAACATGGAAATGATCGAACTATTGAACTACAAAAAAAGTTACTTTATGTAACACCAAGAAAGTGTTAGTTAATAGACAAAAGGTGTTACTATTGATAATAGGTGACTTTTTGATTGGTGCTACAGTTGCCCGTGCTACCTTAAATTTTAACTAACACTTTTATGGCCTTTAGTATCACTTTTATGAAGTTTTACATTTAAAATTTCAATTGTAACACTACTAAGTAGCATTTTATAAGTATTACATATAAWTTTYGGGTAACACTTTTTCTACAAAATGTATCACTTTCTATGTAGTAATTTTTAACTTATGGTAACATTTTATCCATCAATCGTATCACTTTAAATCCATCAATATGATATGTAATCGTATCACTATCTTTATTAAAGATTATGTAACACTTTTAAACTACACACGCAGTTTTGTTTTTGTTTTTTTCAATTACCTCCTTTGTCTCCATTATGAACTATTTATTTATAAAATAGTAATTTGCCTGTATAAACATCCAATTAATAAAATTAACTCAAAACTAATGATAAACAAATATATGAATATGCTTCAAAAATATTTACAACAAAGTAGTCCAAAAACAAATTCACAATGAACAAATAGCACAATATCTAAAAGTCAATAATTATATTAAATTGGATAAACACAACCAGAACTAGTTATTTGGTATTTCTTCTTTGCATTCAATTCTCTAAGTTCTCATAAAGATCACCGTCCTCGTTTGCTTCACCATCTCCGTTTTCATCAACCTGAAACATAAATTTATAGCATCATAGTCATAAATTTACATCATCATAGTCAACTTATAATACTTAACAACAAAGAATTGGCACTAATATCCACAACAAAGGCATATAAAAATACTTTGAGATAGTAATTACCTTCTAAAATACAAAAAATATGCATGAAAAAAATAACATTTCTTCTAAACTACAACAAATAGTTTTCAATGTAGTGTCGGTATGTTTCACAATTTTGGCAACCAAACATATCATAATCTAATAAATTAGCATAAAAAGAAAAAAAAAATTGCACTTTAACACATAAGCCAGCCTAAGTAGAATATTGCTTGAACTTCATTTTTCAACTATGATTTCAGAAGTTATGACCTCAATGCTCGTTGTGAGTTTTATACGGGTGGAATAGGACACTGGACCAACCGATCTTTCAATCCAAGGCATAGAAGTCTAATGACTTCTTGATAGCATAGGTCTCGAAAAGCAAAGAATAAAATCATCTGGGAACCAAGCCAATGAAGAAATTTCCTATCAATTTATAAATTACTGATCTAACAAGTTGAAAAACATAAATCGATTCTCAAATGATGAGGCGATAGGGGCAAGCACATCGAAAGGAAGATGTTCGAACATTTTCAATACTCCTGCTATTATGTCTTTCACAATCTCGTCTCTATGTCTATAGAAATTCATCAGGAATAATTACACTAGACTTGGAATGCCCCTTGACTTTCTTGCTACACCTACCGAAAAGTTCCTGATCTTTAAAATCTTTTTGATTCTCTAACAACAAAGATATATTTTTATGAATTTAAGATCTCAAATGTATATCACTAGTTTGGGTTACTGAAATCATTAACAATCAAAATAGAGCTTCAACTCAATCATGTTAAGACGCTGCAAGAAAAACTAACATAAATATCGACTGCCATTGTTTTAACAACATACCAAAACTGGTAATCTAAGCCCAAAAACCTCTCTCAATAATTCAAATCAAAGCAGTATACAAATTATAAAGATAACACCAGAAAAGTATAACAAAGTTCAATAAATCTCGCAACTAGCTGAGTTCGAAGCGAAATGATCTCAGAATCACTTCTTCTTCCAGGGACCCACAATCAAAGGGTTCTTATCTTTGTACATTTGATACCTTTTGCAAAGTTTCTCGAGTGTTTCCACTGAATGCTGCATCTTGTTTAATTTAATATCCATGAACATGCTATGTCAAAACAAGAAACTTGTCGGCTAAACATAAACAAAAAATTTAACAATGTATAAATAAACCAAGAAGTTCAATCATCCTCCACAATACCTTATGATCATCACCGAATTTCTCCACCAGACGACTAACATTAACTCTTTGGATGGCTGTAAGTGGTTGAAGGGGAGTGTGTTTCCCATCAGTCCGCTTTTTACCCAGAGCCGACTTTAAATCTACATAATTCATTATAAGTCTTTTTTGTTAATAATACCTACAATGGAGGGTTTACAAAATCTAAAACCCTAAACTAAACTAACAAAAAAACCTAAAAAACTGCTAACAAACTCTAAAAGACTGCACAACCCTAAAACAAACTAAATTAAATTTAAAAAAAATAAAAAAATAACCCTAAAATACTAAAATTCGGGCCCTGGGTGCACACTAGTTTTTGTCTCAGATTTCTAATACTGCAATATTTACTTCAATTTTGAGCTTCTATTTGCAACACTACCGACTTTTGATGCTTAATTAGGTTTAGCTTCTACTACAATAAACCACTTCTTAGTTTTTGCAAAAACTCCATAAGCCTATATAACATTCTTCCAGGCCCGAATTCAAAATTTACATCACATTGAAAATTAAAGTTGAAAAAGAAAAAGGGAAAAATTGATGGCGCGTAATTCTAATGTTCACATAAATTCAAATACCTGATTCAGTTTGTGCAATTATTGGGCATCCATCTCGCGGTATCCTTCGGCCGGATCCTCCTCTATGGCTTCTGTAATGAAGGGTGCAGCTACTTCCTTTGTTATATCCATGAAGTACTTCTTCCTCAGTCATATATGCAGCTAGGCTGCAGTTACAAAGAATTTAGTGATCGATGACCTGAGTTTTAATATGTGCGAAAAGGATATTTGCAATTTCATTAAGTACTGTAGATATTCTGATTATGTGGTTCCGACTCCTAAGTACTAAGTTAAAGTAATGTACTTGTCGATTCTATTCTGCCCCATTAAGTGTAATATAAAACATTGAAACTTTTCTGAGGCACCAACGAAGGATGATATTAAAACTTGTCCACCGCAAACCTTAAAACAAAAACCGGTACGGTTATGATTATGTAAATTATTATGAAATAGAAATCACCATTTATTTAATTATTTTTACTCATATATGTGAGGCTCTACAGTACCAAAAACATTAGGAAAAAAGAAAAAGAAAATAAACTAAGCAATTTACCGCCCATTATTTGACAATACATAGATGCAGCAAGAAAAAAAGAACTTGTTTACCATCCAAAAAAGAATTATTTGTTATCTCCACCTCGTTTAACCGAAAAGCTCCTTATAATCTCGTAATATTATCACTTCCTCACTGAGAGCCTTAATTTTTCTGGTTTTTTTACATCTTTCAATTTTTCCTTCAGCTCGCCATTTTGCATTACAAAATTAAGAGTTTAGAACTCTTT
>BMAC01000139.1:171906-187460 GCA_014905375.1 Phtheirospermum japonicum
CTTAGCTTCAGGATTAACATAAAAGCCACCCTTCAAGCGAGCCTCACGCTTCAACTGAATCAACTCCTTGTCATGTTTCTCATACTCCTGTGCATAGTCCCTCGCTTTCTTGCAGATTAGCTTTCGAGTCTCAGCTTTCTTCTTCTTTGCTTCTTCAACTTCTTTTGCCTTTGTGAGGGCCCATTCCTCGTTTCTCTTCTGTTTCTTCAAGACTGACTCAGGGACTACTGTGCCTACCTTTACCTCACTGCCCATTTCTGATCCAACGAAGCGCAGAGAAAACTAGGGTTTCTTGATGTAATGTGACAAGTACTGTAGATATTTTGATTATGTGGTTCCGAATCTTAAGTACTAGGTAAAAGTAATGTACTTGTCGATTCTATTCTGCCCCATTAAATGTAATATAGAACATTGAAAATTTTCGGAGGCACCAACGATGGATGATATTAAAACTTGTCCACCTACAAACCTTAAAACAAAATTCGGTACGGTTATGATTATGTAAATTATTATGAAATAGAAATCACCATTTATTTATTATTTATTTTTACTCATACATGGGAGGCTCTACAGTATCAAAAACATTAGGAAAAAAGAAAAGAAATTAAGCAATTTACCGCCCATTATCTGACAATACATAGTTGCAGCAAGAAAAAAAAAACTTGTTTACCATCCAAAATAGAATTATTTGTTATCTCCACCACGTTTAACCGAAAAGCTCCTTATAATCTCGTAATATTATCAATTCCTCACTGAGAGCCTGAATTTTTCTGGTTTTTTACATCTTTCAATTTTTCCTTCAGCTTGCCATTCTGCATTACAAAATTAAGAGTTATAGAGCTCTTTACCAATGTAGACCCCAAAAAAATAAAAATAATAAAAAGAAAGAAAAATAAATCACAATCATAGAAGTATAAATGGGAAACATGATGCATGCTAAGAATAATATCAGATCCTCCAACAAACTCCCCATTGATGAATATTTGAGGGAATGTCGGCCAGTGACTGCACAAATAGACCACATGTTATTGCAGATTACAATGTCTGAATATTCTTTATCTTACATTGTACAAAAGTATTTCCTAGAGCTTAAACTAATTTATCCAAACCAAATGATCAGTGCTCAACCTAATAAATCATGTACATCAAAAAGGAGCAGATATAGAATCATTTAGGGGCTGTTAAAATAAGGAGAAAAACACCAGCCAAATATGAATAACCAATTTTCAAATCTACTAATTCTTTAGGTTACAAGTGGGTAAAAACACCAGACAAATATGAATAACCAATTGATACTATCAGAAAATATCATAATTTCCAGAAAGAGCTACTCCAGTTCCAATTAAGTGGGTAAAAAGGCAGAGCTCAAAGAAATTAGGGCATCCAATATGCTTCCAAATTACATCTAACAATTTAAATAAATAAACATGAGCCATAAATAAAGAAAAATCAAAAGTATAAAACTGTCTAAGCACAAGCAAACAAGCACTAACCATCTTCTTCGAGCTCGTTGCCGTTGTCGATCTGCTCGAACTCCGATACGGCGTCGTCGCCGGAGGGTGGCATCTGGAGAGAATTGTTCTCGACTATGTGGTCCGTACATGCCCGTACACCGAGGAAATTGGGGTTCGAAGCGACGCTGAAGGACTTGTAATTCTCGATGACGCTTCCCTTCTCATCCCACTTCAAGGAGATTGAATGCTGGCTTGAATATGTGAGGGTTTTTCTTCGGCAATCCGACTTTTACCTTCGTCCTTGATCTCTTGTACTTTCTTCTTGAGCCACCCATTGTTAGGGTTCTGAAGAAGGGGGCTAGGAGTATATATTTTGGTTTAATATTTGTTGTTTTTGCTAAAATGACACTTTGGCCCCTGGAATCACAATATTAGGAGTATATGAAGTGTTAATGTTTTTTTTTTAAAATAAAATTTGTTTATGAAATTATCTTCACTTAAATTTCAAAATGAGTTTTAAAAGTGTTAGTAACTAATTAAATTAAAGTGTTACTTAAATTGTTGTTGAATTAAAGTTATACAAATTTATGTTACAAAACAAAAGTATTACTTAAAAAGTGTTACATATAAGTGTTGCATATTTATAAAGTGTTACATAAATGTTACATAAATATTATAATATATAAACTGTTACAAACATGTGTTACAAAAAGTACCTAATATAAAAAGTGCTACAATTTTGTGTTAGTTTAAGTCACTAATGGTCCATTACTGTTTCAATTGGAAAAGGAAATTGTTACGTTATGTCAAGGAAACAACTCTGTTGTTGTGAATTTTATGAAAATGAAAAGATTATATGATGAATATTCTGTGTTAATCCCAATTCCAACATGTACTTGTGGATCCGCAAAGGGATTGCATGATACTGAACAAAATAGGAAGCTAATTTAATTTCTAATGGGACTGAATGACAGCTATGAACATGTTAGAATTCAGATTCTTCTAATGGATCCTTTGCCAACTGTGAATAAAGCTTATTCTATGGTATTGAGAGTTGAAAAGCAGAGAAGCTTACAGGTCACAAATGTTGAATCACATGATAATTCAGCTCTGCTCTCTAGATTTGTGAATGCGGGAAGAAGCTATGGAAACACTTACAAGGGACAGATTTCTGGATTTCAAAACAAAAACAATAATTTTGGAAAGGGTGTCCAGAACACTTGGAATTCAAATTCAGGAAACTATTCAGGGAAAGTTAACACAAGAAGAAGAAAGGAGGAAAAATTCCAGTGCTTCAAATTGCATGGAGTTGCAGACTGTTACAAAGATCTCAAGGAGCAAAGGAGCAGAATTAATGAAAATATGGCTAATACAAATGATGCCAATGGTTCAAGGACTACTTCAGATTCTCAATGCTCCATTCCTAATCCACTTGACATAGCCTCCTTGATTCAACAAGAGGTTACAAAGTACTTTTCTGGAAAGACAATTTCAAATGGGCATAACACAGGAAACAACTATGTAAACCTAGTCAACTATGAAGACAATCCAATTTTACACTTTGCCTTACCCACTCATTACACAGTCAAACCAGGGAGTTGGATAATTGACACAGGAGCAAGCAAACATATGTGCAATGATGAGAGAATGATGACAACACTGATAGCCACTAAGTCTCAAATATAAGTCTATTTACCTAGTGGATCACAAAAACTGGTAACTAATGTGGGAGATGTACACTTGAATGATCATCTGAGCTTGTCAGAAGTACTCTTGGTGCCATCTGATTTACACGTTTTTGTACGTGTTTTTTTTTACTTTTTTGTGTCGCGATTGCATGTGTTCGCTTGCATTTTTGGGTGATTACACTACTGCAGAAAGTAGATACAAAGGCGCCTCATCGACGGTGGTTCTGGAAAAACCGCCGTTCAAAACTTTTTACGGCGGTTTTCCAAAAAACCCGGCGGTTTTCATAAAACCGCCGTAGAATCGTACATTTTACGGCGATTTTATGAAAACCGACGTTAAAACTGAACTAATTAACGGAGATTTTTAAGAAAGCGCCGTGAATTAAAAAGTATTCACGGCGGTTCCTTAAAAACTGACGTTAATTAGTTCATACGTTAATTATTGCGGTAGATTTAACGTCGGTTCTATTAGAACCGACGTGAATAAGATGACATTTAACGGCGGTTTCATAGAAACCGCCGTATAATAGTAAGCTGCCATGTCACCGATCCCGTCCTTATCAAGCAAAAATTTTGGGCCATTGATCAGTATCTGATCCAACGATCTGGATTAAATATTAAACTAAAAAAATATTAAATCAAAAAAATAATTAAATTAAATAAACAATAAACAGAAACAATAAACTAAAAAACCCTAATCTACTTTCACTCGTTTAGATTACCTCCGTCAATCCCTCTCTCTAGATTTCATCATCACCCGAATACGATGGCCATGTCTCGATTTCTCTCCCAATCCCTGCCCCGTTCCTCTCCCCATTATCCAGCCGCCGCCTTAATGAGCCATCACCCCCACCACTCCAGCAAAAGCCGCCACGCGCAGCTTAACGAGGTGATGGAGATCGACCAGGCCTCCTCCTCGTCGGCCGATCCGGGGGGTGAGGCGGCCGCCGAGATCATCGCCCTCGGCATCAAAAGGATCGAGGACGCCATCCACAACATCATCGTTCGCCGCTCCGCACCGGATTGGCTCCCCTTCCTCCCGAGGTCCTCGTACTGGGTCCCGCCCCGTGCCTCCGCCATGCGCAGAAGCGGCGCCGCTTACCAACACCGCACCTAAAGCATGATTGATGTCGTTGGAAAATTGGCTGCCTTGAGGGTGAAAAGGAACCAGGGGCTACCGCTTGATTTGCTGTCGGAAGATGAGAATATGTCGTTTACTTCTACCAAGGGATGGCCCGCCTCTTCTTTTTACATCGAAGGTAATCGATTTGATCTCGATTCTATTTTCTATCGAAATGGATATATGGAAAGATTGAAATTTGATCTGTAATTCTGATTCAGGCGTTTGGTGGGATTGTGAATTGGATTTTATGGATTGTGAATTTTGAATTAGTTTCTGAATATAATCTCTGTATTTCCCAATTCCATCTAATTGAAACCTAATGGAATAAGCTACCCTTCATTGGTTCATATTAGGGGATATTGTTTGTAATTCGAAATATATTTTGAATTCCTTCTTGAAAGAGATTCGTTTTAGGAAAACACACACAATAGAATAAGAGTTCGACAATGTCGAGAGATGGTTGAAAGAGCTTCGAGACCACACGGACCAGAATATTGTGATCATGCTTGTCGGCAACAAGGCAGATTTATGCCACCTCCGTGCCATCTCGAAACATCTATTTTTGCTGGATGATTGATGTTATCTGAGCTCTAGTGCTTTACTTAATTGTTAAGTACGTATTTCGTCTCAGTTGAAATCCTCGGCCTGTAATGCAATCTGTGCTATGTTTCCAAATGCAGGTGTCAATTGCATTCACAGAAGCTTTTGGTCTCTCGCTTTAATATCCCTTACTATGAATCCAAGAACCTCTGAGGCATCTAGGAGGTCCAAAAATATTCAGGGGGAGGGCCCGAACTGGATCCTTATTGCAGGGAGTGCTTTGCTGAGTACATTGTCTGTTCGCCTCGGTTGTAAGCTTAAGCAGGTTTTTGATTCTAAACAACGGGACAATAGTAGCCGAAGTTCAAAAGGTGTGCCAATGCATATTGATATATGGGGCTTATGTTGGAATTTTATCATTATACTAATTGAGTTTTTTTTTTTTTTTTTTGGGTTTTGTTTTCTTTTAATGCACGTAGAAAATGGAAAACCTGCTGATCGGAAAAAATCAACGAGCTGTCATTTGCACTCAAATGCGTGTTGCTTTCCACAAGATGAAGATGGTTGCTACAATCATTATTAAGGTATTACTTTTTTATTCATATTCACATAGCCTTCTTTAGATAGATTGAGTCATAAATTCATCTCCAGATTTTCCTTTCTATTTTTTTTTAGATTGAACTGAGATTTACTATGCATAACACACCACACACAGAGTCATGCGCATATGTTAATTTTTATGAATCATTTGCAATAAATGAATTAGGTCGATTTACAAAAACCACTCCCGAGGTTTGGGGTATTTATAAAAAGAAACCCAGAAAAGTTTCAAAATCAAAAAACTACTACTGAGGTTTGATTTGTATTAAATGAAAGGGAATAACTGTATTTTTTTACAAAAGTAAATCAGATATTTGAGTTTTTTTTGCTTATGAAGGTGTAAAGTTTAATACTGAACTAACTCTCAATTTTTTTAAAATTCTTTTATTTTTTTAAATCACCAGTTATTAATGCGTCAATTCGATCAAGAATAGAACACGTACACACCTTTTTGGTCCAGGATGGAATCTAGAATATTCCGGGCTGTTCTAAAGGCTGACCCGAGCTTTGACAAAGCCCCTTGGCCTTCTTTGTCCGCAGATTCTGTGGATTTCGTGAAGAGATTATTGAACAAGGATTATCATAAAAGAATAACGGCGGCCCAGGCCTTCTTTATACTATACCACTTTAAGATTAGTGTGTTACATTGATCGGCCTAAGGAGGTACTTATTCATCTTTGCTTCTGAAAATTAAGATTGATTTGTTCATCTATTGATAAGATTTCGAAAAACGACGTGGGACTGCATTTGGGCAAAACGACGTTCGGTTTGTAAAGATATGAGGGAGCTTCAAAATTATATTTATAGGGTATTGGTTAAGCTAGAGCTATAGATAGTAAGTTTTGTGTACATTATTATGTAACTTTAGTCTTTGGTGAAGTTTCAGACTTCGGTTAATGTTATAGCCTTTGGTAATATTAATCAATTGAGATGGTTGACATATTTTAAGATGGAATAGCTAATTAGCTTCAGATTTTTTTTCTTTATTAATATGTATATTTTGGTGTAAATCTTTCATTTCTTTTTTTTTTTTTTAATTTCTTTACTACTTTCTAGAAGGTATTTTTAAAAAACCGTTGTGAATTGTCTGTTCTGGAAAACAGACTTTCTAGAAGGTATTTTTAAAAACACCGCCGTAGAATCGACCGCCGTTGTTTTTTACGGCGGTTCAAGATAAACCGCCGTAAAAAGCCTCACTTTCTACGGCAATTTTTTAACAACCGCCGTAAAAATTTACGGCGGTGGATTCTACGGCGGTTCTAAAATCCCCGTTAAAAGCCCAAAATAACCGCCGTAAAAACACTATTTTGCAGTAGTGTTAGGAGTCAATTAGGCCTATTCTTTTAGTTTTAGGTTTTGTAGCGTTTGCGTGGTTTCTATTACGTTTTTCGTATATTTTCACTCGTTTTATATTTTTGGCCCTAGATTAACCAAAGCGGGACCCACGCACGCTTATGGCATTCTAATCGACTCGCTATGCAATGGACAAGCGAAGATATGCAAGGAAAAACAGCGCGAATAATAGATGACGACCGGCGGATGTTTTGGAGCGGAAAATGAGAAAATCGAGCCGGAAGTAGCTGGAATCGACTACAAGGGCAGCCGATCGACTGCCATGCCAATAAACAAAGTGGTTTTGAAAGTAGCCGGAAGTTGACATACTCAATTTTGTGGGAAATGGTTTGGGAAGATGTGCCCCCGGTAGATTTCTAATCAATGAAGGATAGTAGAGCGAACGACTTTAAATAAATGCGCTACATGGGAGGCAACCCATGACTTTCCAACCCTCTTTCTTGTTTTTCTTTTGATTTTGTGAATATCATTTCTATATTGGCTTTAACTAATGTTTTTTTGGTTTTTGTAGGAGCAATTATGGAGTTTGGGGAAAGGAAGCAACCGAAAACAAGGAACCGGCTGCAGCAAAGAAGTCGATCGGCTGCACCCTAGTCGATCGAAGGGAATGTAGTCGATCGACTGACAGATCAACTTGTATCATCGACAGATGGACTGAGACTACCAAAGATTTTGCACATGACAGCCGATCGACTGGATATCTATCGATCGACAGGCATTCAATCGACTGATGTATCGACTGAACATGGGTCAATCGACTAAAGAATAGAGGCTCTCTGGATTTTGTGAAGGTCAGTCGATCGACTGGGTCTCTGTCGATCGACTGCAAATCAGTCGATTGACTGCCCAACTGAAGCGAACCCATCATGGCATATATAAGGGCAGTCGATCCATCCTAAAGAGCCACAAATCAGCAGAAAAACAAAAAGAGAGAAGGAGCGAAAAAAAAGAGAAACGCAGTCGATCGACAGAGACAAGAGACAACCCAACTCATTTTTTCGGCGATCATCTTTCCAATTTCACACAATTACAGAGAAATCCCAACACCTGTTCCTGGTTTCCTCTTTTTCTCAAATTTTGTCACAAAGGGGTGGGGGTTGCAATCCGGGTTTCGATTCTAATTCCGAGCCCACTCATTGAGGTAATTCACTAGAATCGTATCTTTGAGGCATAATTTTGTTGATTGGTTGAGTTTTGGGGAAGCCTCGGTTCTAATTTTCTCCAAATTCCATACTCAAAACCGATGTCAACCAAGTGTTCGATGAAATGCCTCAATGACCATTTTTGATTTAAACTCCCTCGTTTTTACATTGTGTCTGTTCTTTTTTATTCCCGGAACCCTTAGACAAAACCCTCGTTTTCTCCACGTCCACCCTTCATGCCGTTCCCATGGCCTAGAATATTGATCCTCATCCTCTCTTCCCCAACATCGCCAACAACTATGGTGCCCCTTTCCCCATTTATTCGGAGACTGAGGGGGAGCTTTACCAGAACCTCTCCCAATGGAACTTCGTCATTCCGCGCTTCGTCAACCTCGAGATCCTAGACGAGTGGGTGGAAAATGGGTATTAGCAAGGATTTGGGGCTTGGTTTCTCTAATTCATTGATGACCTGAGCGGTCGCAGGTTCACATCCCTTCGGGGCCCGGCTTACCGAGAGCTGATGATCGAATTTTTCACCACCTACCGGGGCTGCGAGGCCACAAAATTCACAGTTCGGATTGGGGGGTACGAGCGGAGAATCACCAGAGAAGTTCTCCAGGCGGTCCTCGGGCTTGATTGCTAAGAATGGATGGACGAGTGACCTCGCGATTTTGCCGAGGCACCATTTTGGGCAAGTATCTCGAATGGTCAGGGGACTGCTTGGTATCACGCCTCGACGATAACCGACCTTTTGTTGATGGGGGCGTAAATATTCTTCACCCATGTCCTCATGGGCAAGCATGAGGCCACAAATCTCACGCACGACGAGGTGTACGTGCTTTGGTGTTTTCACCATGGGCATCGAGTCCCCCTTTATTCCTTTTTCCAAGCTGGTATTCTTCGGATTCGGAGAACGAAAGGAGGGAGTGTCGCTCAGATCGGGATGGGGCCCATGATCACCCTTTTAGCCCGTCACTTTGCTTTGAACCCGAGACAACCAACATGGAAAGGATCGAACTATTGGAGTTAGCTTGGAAGATTCCCAAGACCTCGACAAACCCACGACGCCCCCGCCGCCATAGCCAAAAAGAGGAGGAAGGAGAAGAATATGAACGGAGGCACAATGAAGGCGTCGAGGCCGATGAATTCCTGAACACCAGTTCGGGCGCGCGTTTCAGAGCAAGCACGAGCTAAGCAGCAATGCAGCATCACGAGGGAGGCCCGAGAGCAGGCTCGGGTCACGACATGAGTTGGCACGAGTTCCAACGGCAAGTATTTGCGCATTTCGATCAGCTCGAAGCAAATTTGGAGGAGTTGAGTGCAGGGCAAGTAAGGAACGACCGTGCACATCGCGCCATCCAAAGCCGACTCATTTTGATAGAGAGTCGGTTACATCGAGACGAGGAGGAAGATGAAGGCGAAGAAGAAGGCAACGAGGAAGAGGAGGAGGTCGAAGAAAATGAGGAAGAAGACAATAAAGAAGATGAGGAAGAGGAAGACTAGGATGCAAACCCCAACCCCCGACATACGAGACGTCACTAATTCTCCTAAATATCCTTTTCATTTCTTTTAATAAGTTTGTGTTTTATTTCAGTTTGTTGATTATGTTCTTTTATTTCTCATCTCAACTCTTGAAAATCCAAAATAATAATAATAATAATAACTTTTGTATTTAGTGTGCTAATGTTTCATCGTTCTCTTTTATTCCTCCTTCCTATTTTCTAAAATAAAAAAAAAATCTTAAAAGAAAATCCAAACAAAAAAGAATTTCAAAAACCTCAAAAAGACTTTAACTTTTTGTACGTACCTTGTTTTTGCAACACCCCATTTATTATGTTTTGTAGATAGCTTGCCTCGACTCCCGGCGTAAACTTATGCACGACCGCATCATCACAAGCTCGAGAATAGAGGCGTTTTCTTTTCCCTTTACACTTTTCCGCTTTTTAGCTTAATTTGCAGTGAGGACATTGCTAGGTTTTAAGTGTGGGGTGGTTAGGGTTCGTCTTAGGTTTTTAAGTTGTTTACATGCATGCTTGTGATAATTTGAGTAGCGTGTGTATTATGTTTGCTTAGAACCTTGGCGAAGTGATGCGGTTTTGATGATTTGATTATGAAGTTTAGAATTTCGAACGAATTTAGTGTACTTAGGTAGTTTGACATGTGGGGAACTTTGTCAACCTTAGCTTCGTGCTATCCTTGAGCTCAATTAAGAAGTAGTGCATCAACTAACCTCATCATCAAACACTCTCCATAGGGTTTTTGTTTTGTAATTTTTCTTCTAATTTTGGGGTTGTCAATCGCTCCATGTGCTCGATTGGAAATATTGTAAGTTGCTAGTAGCAACGAGTGATCGGAGTCATTGAACTCTATTCTTTGTATAAAAAAAGAGAGAAAGAAAAAGGAAAAAAGAAAGAAAAATGAAAAAAAAGGATACGTTATAAATCCTTAAAGTTATTAATTAATAAATGTGCAACTCGTGCACATTTCTTATTATTCATTCTTTTTAGGTTTTTGGTTGTTAAAGAGAGATGTAGATTATTGGGGGCTAGTAAGGAGTCGATTAACGGTTCGAGCATGGATAGACCTTAGCCGGGGCAAGGACGGGGGGACCGACTTGGAAGGCTATTTAGTACTTTTAGGTTTCGGGAGCCGATCTAAACTTTCTATGTCAACGCATCTTTGTCGTTATTTTTGATCAAGCTAACAAGCATTGTAGCATTTGACGTCTCGAATTAGGTTAATTGTGCATTAGTTTAGGATCATCCGGGGGTAGTTTCATAATTCTAGATTAAATTTGCTTGAGGACAAGCAATCATTCTAAGTGTGGGGTGGTTGATATGCACGATTTTGTACGTATTTTTGTTACTTTTTTGTGTCGCAATTACATGTGTCTGCTTGCATTTTTTGGTGATTAGGGATCGATTAGGCCTATTTTGTTAGTTTTAGGTTTTGTAGCATTTGCGCGGTTTCTATTATGTTTTTCATATATTTTCACTCGTTTTATGTTTTTGGCCCTAGAATGACAAAAGCGGGCCCCGCGCATGCTTATGGCATTCCAACCGACTCGCTATGCAACAGAAAAGAGAAGATATGCAAGGGAACACAGCGCGAATAATAGACGACAACCGACGTACGTTTTGGAGCGGAAAATGGGAAAACCGAGCTGGAAGCTGCCAGAATCGACTGCAAGGGCAGCAAATCGACTAAAAGTGACCTGGATCGACTGCTCAACATAGACTAGGACGTTTGAACAAGACAAGCAATCGATCGACTGCCTTCCAGTTGATCGACTAAATCCAACCGATCGACAGACAGTCCATCAACTGAAACGCTGGCTATCGACTGCCTCACAGGAAATTTTGGTTTTTTTTTACATTTTGATGATTTTGCCACTTCGACTATATATATATATCCCAGCCTTTTCTCCACCAACCTTATCCTCTCCTTGGTTGATTTTTGAACTTGTTCAATCTCCTCCAAACTTCTACTATTCCATTGCATTTTTAAAACCCTCGTTTATAATCCTTAAGAGTAGTTTAGTTTAGTTAGTTAGTTAGTTTTAATCTCTTTTGTTGAGTTGTTGGAGAAGGTGACATCTCCATCCTTTGTAGTTGCTTTTGTGTTGAAGACTTGATTTATCTTTTGAAGATTGTAAGCTAGACCTTGAAACTTGTTTGGAGAGAAATTGGTAGTAATCTTTTTGTTCTCTATTGTGTTGTTCTTGATTAATTGTTATTGTTGTGTGTTGGTTTCTAGGTTGTAAGTTTTGTTGTCTTTCATTGCATTTCAAATCCCCATTTTAATCTTATGGCTTGTTATTCTTTTTCTTTTGCATAAACTCCATTGAAGCTTTTACTTTGAAGCTCTTTACCCTATTTGGCTAAACAAACCCTTGGTTTTGGAAAGACGAATGGGGCTTACTTCTATTATTAATTTGACTTCTTCATTCCCCAAGCTCTTTGACCATGAATCTTCTTTTTAATTTTAAAATCTTTGACTTTACTTCCATTTCCTCTTTTAAAACTTGCAAGATCTCCTTAATTTAGTAGTCTTTAATTTATTAGAAGTTTTTAATTAGGGTTTAATTAATTTTCTCAAATTAGTTACTTTCAAGAAAGCTTTCAATCTTTATTAACCTTTGCCTTAATTATTGTTTTCCAAGTTTTCATTTAAATTCAAGCATTAGCATAAAAAAAAACTCAAACTCAACCAAGTGACTTATTACTTTCTTAGAGTAGATTAGTGCAATTAAAATTAACAAAAGATTAACTAAAAAAACCGATTGCCGATAACATCTATCCTTGAGAGACACGACTCCGTATTCAGTTTAACACTCTACAATTGACTCCGTATTATTGCAGAGACGATTTCTAAACTAGAGTGTTGAGAAATCATCAATCACCATCCTTTAAATATAATCTGCTGTCAGTAGCTCAAATTACAGCTCAGTCAGGAATCAAAAGTATTTTTTACTCAAACCACTGCATACTCCAAGATACACACACTGATATGGTTGTAGCAATAGGAGAGCTAATTGGAAAACTTTATGTGCTGCTGCCAACAGACACAAAGCCTGGAATAACCCCAACATGTACAAACAGCTTCTTGGCTAAACATGATATAGCCTTTCATACCTGGCACAGAAGGTTGGGACGTATATCCACACATACACTTCAACATATCCCTGACATGAAGCATTTCTACAATTCTGAGTTGAGGGGACAACAGGATCCTTGTGATGTATGTCATATTTATAAGCAGAGCAGGTTACCATTCCCATGTAGCAACATACAAATTGTAGATTCTTTTGAATTGATACATGTGGACATATGGGGACCATACAACCATTTTTCAATCACAAACACACCCTACATGCTGACAGTGGTAGATGATTATAGCAGGGCTACATGGACTTTTATGATGAGCCACAAGTCCAGCACTATCTCCATTTTGAGAAATTTCTTCTTGATGACACCTACACAATTTGGTAAAGTTGTAAAAAAGGTCAGAACAGATAATGGAGCAGAATTTATGGGAAAGGATTGTTAGAATCTGTTTTAAACTTAAGGAACTCAGCACAGTTCACTTGTGTCCACACTCCTCAACAGAATGGAGTTGTGGAAAGAAAACACAGGCATCTACTAGATGTAGCTAGGGCTCTGATGTTTGATTCCAAGGTCCCTCCAAAACTTTGGCACTATTATATTCTCACAACTGCTTACATCATAAATAGGGTCCCAAGTGCAATTCTGCAATGGAAATCCCCTTTTGAGACACTTTATGGATATGAGACTAATCTGCTCTCACTCAGAACCTTTGGATGCCTTGCATATTCAACAAACACCATACCACACAAATCCAAGTTCACACCAAGGCTACAAAATGTATAATGATTGGATATGTGAATGGTCAGAAAGGATACAGATTATATGATATGGAATAAGGAACCATCTTTACCTCTAGAGATGTGAATTTTGTTGAACACATTTTACCATACAAAGAATCAAAATCAAATGCTGAAAATGTTCCTTTGCCATATGTTGATATAGTAGATGTTCCTTCTGACACAGATAATATAACTAGCACTAACCAAAACCCTATTGAGAGGAGAAGCTCCAAAGTGAAAAGGGTACCAACTTGGCATTCGGATTATGTGATGAGTTGTCACACCAATCACACATATTAACTAGAACCTTCTACTCTTGATGACGGACAGTCATATCCAATTACCACATTTTCCTCTACCACTTCTCCTTTATTTACAGAGAATTACTTGGCATTATTGGCTAAAATAGACTCATTCACATAACCATCTTCATAAAGCCAAGCCTGCAAGTCACATGAATGGATACTTTCCATGAACAAGGAATTACAAGCTTTGGATGATAATCAAACATGGATATTAACTCAACCTGACCACAGGAAAGAAACATATTGGTTGTAAATGGGTTTACAAAGTGAAAATGAACCAGATGGCTTTTTGGAAAGATAAAAGGCAAGGTTGGTGGCTAATGGTTTTCATCAAATGCCAGTTGTGGATTTTTTTGATAGTTTCTCTCTTGTTGCCAAGCTGGTAACTGTGAGATTACTCATTGCCCTATCAACATCAAAATCTTGGCCTCTCTGTCAACTAGACATCAATAATGCCTTTTTGCATGGATATTTGCATGAAGAAGTTTACATGACTCCCCCTCCTGGTTACAATAAGGTTGCTCCTGGACAAGTTTGTTTTGGGATTGATGGTGCCGTCGCGCAGCGAAAAACAAAATTTTTTAAATAAAAGGAATTTGAATCGAATTCAATTGACGACGGCCCATTTTAAATTTCAATTAATTCAAACAATGTTTTTAATTACTTTATAAATGAAACAATTCGATTTTCACAAAATCAAACGATCATGATAATTTTCTATTAATCACATATATATATCAATTATATATATATATATTAATATATAAATCATATATATATAATTATATATTATATACATATATCACAACAATATATTATATATATATATATATATATATATATATATTATATATGTATATATAATACTAACTACAAGCATGCATTTATATTTATATATATCTATATCATATATAGTATATCTATATATATATATATATATTATGTATGTATAACATGCACAACATATATTAACAAGTCATACACACCACAGACATACATATCATATATATAAATAGATTACAAACACACATATATATAAATACATCACACTGCATGCATATATACATCGCACAACACACACACTATATGTATATATATACCTTACACAACACATACATATATATACGGCTGGCCTATGTACCTCACGGCGGAATATGAGCGAGGTGGCTGGAGCTCCGGCGACGAAGCGGCGACGGCTCGGCGTTCGGAACGGCGCAGCTGCAGGCGGGTGCGACGCGGAGGGAGCAGGCTGTCCGGAACGGCAACGGGGTTCCGGCTGCATTCGGAACGGACTGGCGCGACGACACGAAGAGACTACAGGGCGCCCCGCGATGACAGCAGCGGGATGCGACGTTCTCGACTTCGGCACAGCGGCGTACGGAGCCGCTCGTCGGCAGGAGGTGGTCGGCTGTGGCGACGGCTTGGCGGCAAGCGCAAGCGCTCCGGCGACGACAGGGAGAGGCGGGCTGTTCCTTTCAGCGACAGCCGTCGTTACGGAGGCGATGCTGCTCACAGCGGAGGAACAGCGGGACGGCTGGGGCTCCGGCTACGACAGCAGCAAGGAAGGCGGCTCGCGAAACGGCGTGACGACGCATTTACGAGGGCGGGCAGTCGGCGGCTGCAACGCGATCCACGAAGGCGGCGGTGCGACGGCTGCGACGCGTCTCCGATGAATTGGTGTCACACACCGAATGTTCCAATCTTCTCGCGACGAAGCACTAGATACGTCGAGAGCTCGAGGAACGACGGAGAAAAATGAGGACCGAACGTTTCGGTGTGACGTTGGCCGACGGCAAGCGACGGTGGACGGCTGGAGGAGGAGGACGGCTGGGATGGTTAGGGTTTTCAAAACCGTATGTAAAATCACGTCTCTTCTGTCTCTTTTAAAAACCTTCTTCTATTTTGCAATTTTTTTTTTATTAAAACAAGCCCAATTCTTAATGGGCTTCAAGGACTGGCCCAA
>BMAC01000139.1:195510-215957 GCA_014905375.1 Phtheirospermum japonicum
ACGGTGGACGGCTGGAGGAGGAGGACGGCTGGGATGGTTAGGGTTTTTCAAAACCGTATGTAAAATCACGTCTCTTCTGTCTCTTTTAAAAACCTTCTTCTATTCTTGCAAAAAAAATTTTTTAATTAAAACAAGCCCAATTCTTAATGGGCTTCAAGGACTGGCCCAAAAAACAAAAACAAGTCTATTTGATTTAAAACAACACTGGCCCATTAACATTAAAAGGGCTCATTGGGCCGACCCGATTTTAAATCAAAAACTCCATTGGAATTAAATCATTTCTCACAAACGATAACTCCGAAAAATATAACAATTATATTTTTGCGTCMAGAAAAATTTTCTCGTATTTTCTCAATTCATAATCACAATTACGAACCTTAGATTCAATCATATTGACATCCAACTATGCTAAAATTAACAATTAATTTCTAGCTATCGTTTTCAATAATCAGGAAACACGTGGTGTGACCCTCAATGGTTCAGGTGTAAGCTAGCCGTGGGTTCACAACACATTGTGATTCGAACAACATATTATTCTTATATGAACTCGTCCCTTAGAGTCATTGATTAAATAAAACTCATTTCACTTAATCACTGGTCAAACCAGAGCCCAACGAATTATGAGAGGCGCCTAGCAACAACGCATCATAATTCCCTAGATACAAATGAAGTGCCTGCAAGAACCTTGTGATATAGCTTATATGTACAGTACGATCCCTTCGCGATATATGTCCCAATTGAACAAGAGGTATTGGTTCATCGAGACCTCTTTCTAGTTCAATAACTGTGTGTACGTTCTAGATTCAAGATAATCCGTTCGTGTGTGACTTAGAGAAACACATTTCTATAAACACCCACTATCAGCTCTGGCCAGAGACTTCTAGGATTTATCAACCATCAGAACACACAGGACATCCATGACTTATCATGCGTCCAAATCCCCTACTACCATGCACAGATTTCCCACTAGATTCCCAGCTATGTGAACGTTGSCCCTTTTGATTGGCCTCCAAAGAGACGCAGAGACAGGTCACAACATAGCATGTCCTCTAGTGAAGTCACGGTGAGGTTTGGGTCTTAAGGATTAATGTTGTACGCTATACCATAGAAATCATCTACTCGATGAGTGTGAACCACTTAGAGATTTGTAGGTGAGGGAGTTCAGTGAACTCATCTTATGAGAACCTACTTATGTATGTCGATGTCCAGACACCGTGACCGATGAGATGTGGTCCACATACACTAAGTACTAGTATTAATGGGAAAGGCCTGTATCCTCRTTATGGCGTAACCCTTTGACTAGGAACAAGTTCGACGAGTTACATTACGTGCTGGATTATCTCACGGTTCTGCTAGACCAATCCACCGTAATAAAGTAACTTCATCAGGAYCATAYCTATKCAACTAGCATGGGATAAAAGATATGGAATGCCAATAAGTATAAAAGATATTATTACGAATAAAAACCAATTGTATTACAAGAGAATGGTCAGACCACAGCCACAAGTTGGCTTGTTGGTCACCTTATTCTAACAGTTTGTAAGCTTCAAAGAAGTCTCTATGGCTTAAAACAAGCTTCTAGGGAATGGAACAATGAGTTTTGTGCTAAACTGCTGAGTTTTGGCTTCATCCAATCCAGACATGATCATTGTCTTTTCATTAGGAAAACAAAAGATTCCTTCTTGGCTCTACTGATATATATTGATGATGTCTTGGTTATTGGGAATAATCTTTCTATTATTGATGATCTCAAGACTTATCTGAATGACTTGTTCACCATTAAAGATCTAGGCTCAACAAAGTACTTTTTCGGAATTGAAATTTCAAGAGGGTCACAAGGCACTTATATTCATCATAGAAAATACTTTTTGGGTATTTTGAAGGACACAAGATTAACTGATTGCAAACCTGAATGTACACTGCTTCCTTCTGGCTCCATGCTTGATGCAGAATCAACTACACCATTTCATGATCCTGCTAAGTATAGAAGGTTGGTTGGTCGTTTACTCTATCAAAGTTTTACTAGATCTGATATTACCTTTTCAGTCCAACAACTAAGTAAATTTGTTAACTCTCCATATACTACTCATTGGGATGCTTCTCTTCACCTGGTTAGATATCTCAAAAATAGCCCATCTCAAGGTCTATTTTACCCTGCTACTTCCCCTGACACTCTGATAGCTTATAGTGATGCTGATTAGGGATCATGCCCAGATACAAGATGGTCTCTCAAAGGTTACATCATATTTCTTGGTAATGCCCTGGTTTCACGGAAAACCAAAAAACTAAACACTGTTTCCAGGTCATCTGCTGAGGCTGAATATAGAGCCCTCAGTTCAACTGTTTGTGAGATCAAATGGATTTTATATGTTGCTGCAGACTTCTTGCTCCAAATGTGTGACAACATGGTGGCTCTTCACATCCTAGACAATTTGGTGTTTCATGAACGAATGAAACACCTTGAGATTTACTGTTATTTGGTTTGTGATCACTACAAGAATGGTTTTTGAATCCTCGGTTTGTTACTTCATCCCTACAGTTGGCTGATTTGTTCACTAAGGCTCTGCCTTCTACACAGCTTGATTTCCTTTTGAGCAATATGGGCATTGTTGATCATCACGGCCCATCTTTAGGGGGGTGGTGTTGACTTAGTCAAAAATGCAACTGAAATTTACACAAATGTAATACACATGTACATGCAGTCTCGTGTGTGATCTGGGATTTTCTGGTTCCGTTTCTTTGTTTTGTCTTCTAGCGGTTCATAACAAATATAAAAGAGGATGTATAACTGAACTCTCAGATTAATCAGGATGAATAATATAGATTCCTTTCTCCTCTGAAGATTACATACATATATCAATGGAGTTTATACAATTTCTACAAGTATTTTTAGCAACTTTGGAATCATATATTATCATCACTATTCTATGAAATTAGCAAATAGTACATCAAACAATGCTTACAATATGACAGCAAAAAAAAGCTCAAATCTATAGCAACAAAATTCACTTGACTAACATTACTGGCCAAGAAAATAGAAAACTACACAATAAATGAAATTTAAATAACATAACTGAACATGGAAATTAGCAAACTTAAGTGATAACACAACTCACTGATATAACAAAAATATATAAAAAATTAAGTAAAACTCTTAACTAACATGCAACATATGAACCCATAGATTATAAGCCTGCAATGAACAGTGCAACTTTAGCATTTGTGGCAACAACTATTTATTTTAATAACATCTTTGAGTTAGTAGATTAGTACTGCTTAAAGTTAACTTAGAGGAACTTCACTCATTATCCAAATCCACAGCTGTAGGCTACTTTTTTTTCTTTTATTTACAATTATGTTTTGTGTTTCCAATCCCACTGCTTAGTTTCCTTATGCATCTTTTTTGTTTGGTTCCCAATTCATACCTAGGAGAGGGTTCTCACATGATCCAACACACACAAATACACACACACACACACACACACACACATATATATATATATATATATATATATATATATATAGAGAGAGAGAGAGAGAGAGAGAGAGAGAGAAATGCCACACGTATAAAAAGTTGAAATGGATCTGCATACAAAAAAATCACCCTAAGATAAAGTAAAACAAATATTAATATACCAATCAAAGTGATGTGTGTGTATGTGTATAGCAGTATCATTACAAAAATACTTACTAGAAGGTAGTATAAAAAATTTAAAAAAAAACCTTATAAACAACAATAGAGTTATTCTTTAGGTAACTTCTACGGAGCCGTGAGGGCACCATTCTTCACTTAATCACAGTGACTGGATCTAAAGTTTGTTACAAATATTGGTAAATGGATGGATGTAAATGCATCGGGGGTGGGGGGCATGGTGCACCGTAGTCAGTTTTTATTCTTTAAGCTCCGAGGAAGATTTGTTAGCATAATAAGTACCAGCCCTAAATTAATCGAACTCACACAATGGGAAATGTAAGAAGAAAATAAAAGGAAACGCATATGAACATATGGTACTTCACATTTTTTTGAGGGGAGTCAAACCTCTAAATTTTAAGGCGCGAAAACTGCAAAAAAGTATATCCACGTCATTAGTTTTTACTTACCCGCCATTGTTAATTCTTGCTTTATTGCGTGAGAGGAACTGCTATCGCCCGAAAGACTGATGTGTTCTTTGTTTTCAAGAAGAAAACTCTATGAAATGGTGAAGTAGTAGCAGATTTTGTAAGTGGCGTTCCGTTTTCTGGAATATTTTTGGAAAGAAACCGAGATCAGTTACTTTCTCAATATTCTATCTGTCGTAATTGACCATTGATCATTTCACGGAGATTAAAAAGGATGATTTATAATTATAGGTATCAAATGAACATAATATCATTTTGTTTAAAACAATTAGAGTAAAAGCAGTAAGTAACATTCACTATTGGGAGAGTAGAAAGTAACAATGATTAACTCTTAAAATGTACATGCGACAGATAGAACGGGACAAGAAAAAATTCTAATTACGACAGATAGAAAGGGATGAAAGAGTACTATAATACCCTATGGGATGGAGGGAATACTATAATATCCTCAATTACACGACACTACAAAAAACTTTAAAAAAAGATCCATCCCTATTTCAATAAATCATAGTTGTCTAATTGTTGTAATCAGAGGTGAGATTTTATCTCTAATTCCCACGGTAGGGATGATTCTCACATCAATTGCTTCATATATATATATATGTGTGTGTGTGTGTGTGTGTGTGTGTGTGTGTGTGTGTGTGTGTGCGTGTCTCCTGTGAGAGCGGTCTTATAAAATGAGACCACATTATACCATTTTCTAAATTGATCCGGACCCAAACAGCCTACCCCCAAAATCGTACCCAACCCCCGGACCCAGGAACAGCCCACCCTCAAAACCGGACCCAACCCCACTGCCAACCCCCGGACCTAGGAAACAGTCCACACAAAAAACCAAAAAATCCCGTCTCCTTTTTTCTCCATCATCTTCACAATAAACATGAAAACATATTGAATCAAAAAAAACTGCAAATTTCCTCAAACTTGATGGCAAATTGAAGCAATTTTGGATGAACGGCAACGTACAAAACACAAAAATCAAAGCATAAAATTCCAGTTCAAGTCACAACGCTATCAAATAACATAAAACCGCAAAAAAATCGAAGCAAGATTAGGAATTAGGAATCCAGTTTCCACATCAAAAAACATTTATTGTAGCTAATTTCAAAATCTTTGACTCGAATTGATGATTCAGGTAATTAAAAATTTCTTCAATTTTGGCATCAAAAAATTTGGGGGAAACTTGATTCAAGACATAATTTCTCTATTAATTTTAATTTTTGTTGCTGCATATGGAGAATATTCATACTGAAAAAAAATATGGAGAATAGTTCAATAGTTGAAGATGTGGAAGACATTCATACTAGAGCAGAAGATATGGACACATGTATTACTGCACTTTCATTATGTGTAATACTTTTAGTACAGTTTGTGATACTTCTGGTATTATATGTGATTCTTTGTAATGTTGTTTTTGACGAAGGGTGTAATGGTGTTGATTGTATTCCTATATCAACTAGAGTAGAAGATATGGATGCAGGTATTACTGCACTTTCATTCTATGTAATACTTTTAGTACTATTTGTGTTTTGTGATACTTTTGATATTATATGTGATACTTTGTAATGTTATTTTGGATGAAGGATGTAATGGTGCTGATTGTATTCCTATGTCGACTAGAGCAGAAGATATTTACGCAGATATTACTACACTTTCATTCTGTGTAATACTTTTAGTACTCTTTGTGATACTTTTGATACTGTATGTGATACTTTGTAATGTTGTTTTAGATGAAGGATGTAATGGTGCTTATTGTATTCCTATATCGACTAGAGCAGAAGATATGGAAGCAGATATTACTTCACTTTCATTCTGTGTAATAATTTTAGTACTGTTTGTAATCCTTTTGATACTATATGGGATACTTTTATTATTGTTTGTGATACTTTTGATACTACTTGTGATACTTTTTAATGCTTTGCAGAACTAAATGATTCAGTGGACAAAAGGGGATCTTTAATGGGGATAAGAAGAAAAATAATAAGTGAACTTTATGATTTGTATTGTGATCACGCTCGTGCGGTGGGATTTAGTGTGCGCAAGTCAACTTACTAAAAGGATATCGATGGACAAATGAGACAGAAGTATTTTGTTTGTTCATGCACCGGGAAAAATGTTACAAAAACAGGGGACGGTGAGGAAAAACAAAAAAAAAGTTGTTAGTACACGAACGGATTGTAAAACGTTAATAATGAGCAAGTTGGATAAAGATATACAAGAATATGAAGTTCTTCTTCACGTTGAAGAACATAACTATCCCCTCCCTCGAACAGAATGGAGTCATTGGCATAGATCCAAAAGTATGATATATTCGGGGATGAGAATGATGGATTCTTACCGTTACATGGCGCAGGAGGCGGGGGGTGAAAAAAACCTTGGGCATACAGTGAAAGATCACCTGAATTACGTGGCACGTTACAAAATTCAAGAGATACAAGGTGGTTATGCAAAAAGAATTGTCGATATTCTAACTCAACAAGCTTCTACAAAAGACGACTTTTTCTTTAGAGTCAGATTGAATGAGGACGAAAGATTATGTTTCTTATTTTGGAGAGACTCAATGATGAAAGAAGGTTATAAGTTGTATGGAGATGTCGTTGTGTTTGATACGACGTATTGTACAAAATAGGTATGTGTTTTGCATGTAATTGTGATGTTTTTCTCGTGTTTTTAATTAGGGTTAGTGTTGTTTATAGTGGTTTTGAGTCAAGTTTTGTTTGGTTATTAGGTTGTTTTCTTGTTTTGAACCTTATGTGTGCGACGTTAGTGATGGTTGAGTGATTCTTGAGTTTTTATATTCGAAATTCTCAATTCAAGTGGCTTAATGAATTAAATCCGTGCCAGGAGGCGCCTAGACTCGAGCCAAGGCATTGAGGCCCAAGACTCGCTGCAAGACGTGACTAAATCCCTGCCATGAACTAGCTCCAAAATGCCAAAACAATCTGGAATGGTCGCCAAGAATTGCCGATCCACGCCAAAACTCGCCAACCGGAACTTGATGCAAGCTACCGCGTGCCAAAGCACGCCTTCGAGCATGCCTGCGCACACTTTTCCGCACGCCGCACACAGCGCTCGCTAGACTGTCGTGCACCCGCGCGCGCCCACTCGTAAACCAGTGCCAGACCCTGCCGATGCCTGTGCGCCATGCCTCACAATCCTTTTAGCCTGCACGCGCCAGCACCGACGCCAGCCCCACATGCGCCCGCCAACCAGCACCCGCTCACAAAACCCCACGGGCAACAATACACCAGTCGCCCGCCAACCAGCACCAACCCACACCGTCCTGCGATCGCATGTCCATGAGCGCCAACGCCCAGCCGAGCGCAAAGCCCCACCCACTGGACAAACCCCGCGCCAACGTGCACGCCATGCCTCGCCAAATCTGTGCCAAGCGTCAATCCAAGTGCATATAACAAGGCTATTTCGGGTCAACCTTGGTCAAACAAGGGAAATCAAAACTTTTAAGGCTTATTTGACCCATTTGCCTTTAATTAAACTTAGTATAAATATTTGTGAGATGACAATCTCTCATCATCTCCCATTCTCCCAACTCATGCATGAATTTGGAGACAAAACCCTCTCTAGCCTTTAGATTTTATTTTCAAGCTTTTCCTTGGGTCTGTTAGCTCAAGAAGAATTTTAGCCATCACTTTGATTTAATTTGGATTGTAATTTCATCAAATTTGTTATTCTCTTTCTTAATTCAAGTAAGATTTTCTTAATTTCTTCCTTGTTCTTCAATTTCATGCTTGTTCTCCAATTTATGCATTTTGTCTTAGCTCTTAGATTTATTGTTAGATTTGTGATTTGGTTTATGGAATCTAGGTGAGTGACACACCTTGATCATAGATCGGTTCCTTGATCGTTTTTATCTTAAGTATTTCTTATGCTTTATTTTGGCTTTTAGTTTAAGTTTGATTCATAGATCTAGTCCTGATTAGCGTAGATTTGTCCTTATCTTTATTAGGTTTTTAGTTCTTTTTCTATTTATTTTTGGTATAAGTTGGATGATTTATGCTTAATTCCGTATTTTTATATTTCCAGCTTATTTTACCATATTTTGATCATAATCGATGAGAATAGGTGATTATTCGTTGTTTTTCACCTTACATCTAAGTAAACGAAAGAGTTCAGCGCGTAAATAGATGAAGTTCAATGTTCAAAAGTGGAGAACGAGCTTTCCGGTGAACGAGTAGCAGAAAGATCGAGGAAAATAAGACGTAATCTCAGTCGCGTCAGTCGATGCAAGCGTCGACGCTACGTCGACGCGGATCCTGCATGCGATGGTCGACACTCTGTCAACACCAAGCCGACGCAACTCTCTGAAGCGTCGATCCAAGAGTGCGTCTGTCGACTTCAAGTCGACGCAAATTATTGTTGCGTCGATCCATGACAGCGTCAGTCGACGCCCCCGCCTAGTCGACGCAAGCACACAGGCAGCGTCGACGCCGAGCTCCTGCATGCGTTGGTCAACGCGACGTTGACGTGGCTGCCCAGAAATGCATTTTTAGGGTTTCTTGTGCGCCAAGACATGCTATATCTATAAATACCCTTCATATTTAGGATTTTAAAGAGAGAGACGAGAGCGGAGACGACTACCAAAGAAAACACACGACTACCTAGGGTTATCTAGCACAGAAACAACGCATTTCCACACTCTATTACAAAGTTGGAGATCGATATTGAAGATTCAAGTTCGTACGATTCAAGATTCACTTCAATTCAAGATTTTCGCCTCAACTCCGGAATAGCTAAAGATTTTTACCGCTTTTAGTAGTTATAATAAGTTTTCTAAACTCTTAGTTAATTTCATAGTTAATTTCCTAGTTAATTTTGTAGTTAAATCCTTAGTTAATTCTAGAACTAGTTTAATTAGTTTAATTATTTCATGCTTGGATATTGGATATTGGATTAATATAGTTTATTCATGCGAGTTAGTTTAACAGTTGTCCTCGAGAGAATCGACTTGAGTCAAACTCACTACCCTACAAGTTCC
Source organism: Phtheirospermum japonicum (assembly GCA_014905375.1). NCBI lineage: Eukaryota > Viridiplantae > Streptophyta > Magnoliopsida > Lamiales > Orobanchaceae > Phtheirospermum > Phtheirospermum japonicum. The sequence goes on from BMAC01000139.1 coordinate 204,626, forward strand.
TCGTACTCTTGCGAGCAAACTTACGTGTTTTTAAATTAAATATCTTAAAAGGGGTGCACACAAGTTTTGATCAAAAATTTGGCGCCGTTGCCGGGGAAAACGAATAGAAATTAAAGATGTTTTTCATTTTATTTTCTTTTTGAGTTATTATTTTCTTTTTACTTTTCGCACTTGGTTTGGGTTTTTGCCACTTGGTACATTGATTTGTTGTTGAGTTTATGCAAGGTAGACGATCACTTCAACGTGACCTTGCATCCTTCATTGACAACATCCATCGTTCAAACCCACAGAGACCAAGGCCCCTTCTTATTCCCGAGAACAATTCTTCAACAACGACAAATTTTGTTTGCGACCGAGTTCCCGACACGATGTTAGGAGCACAATCAATTCGAAATGGTGATTCCCCACCGAGATCACCTCCACGCCCGATGCGAAACGGGTATGGTAGTGAGCCAATCGTTATTCAAGGACAACCACAGCTCCGAGCTTATTGGGCTAATTATCAGCAAAACGTAGAGAATTTGAGACAAGACGCGGGGAGAGACGAAGGAGTCAACCAACAGCACAATGTAGTCAATCACCAACCCAACATGGCAAATATGAGGCAAAATGAAGAAAGGAACGACGATCTCAATCGTCAACACAACATCGAGAACATGCCATTCGGGAATAAAGACTACCTTCAGCATAACGACCAGGCTAACAATCATAGGCACGTGAATAATTGGTTGGAAAATCAAAACCATGGCTACGAACAAGACCATTTTGAAAGGAGATACGAGCGCGACAATGATTATGAAAGAAACGCATATGATAACCGCTACGAAAGAGCTCAGTACCAAGTTATTAGAACCAAGGGGAGATAGAGCACCTAGACAGCACAATTTGGCGCGTCCGAAGGTTGTACCTTTTAGGTCCGCTATTGTTCTTAGACCAACCGCAAGGGAAGTAGAGATTAAACCACATCAACTTAATTTACTCCCGACTTTCCACGGAGGAGGCCATGAAGACCCTTTGGCATTTTTGAACTATTTTGTTGATGAAGTTGGGAGATTTGTGGTTCATGGCCTTAACCAAGAAGAGGTGCGAATGATTTGTTTCCCGTATAGCATGAAGGACAAAGCGAAGTTATGGCTACTATCCCTAGAGCCTGGTTCGTTGACTGACTAGGAGATGATAAGCGAGAAGTTTTTAAATTAGTACTATTCAGCACAAACAACGGGACATCTTAAGAGACAAATTGCTACCTTTGAACAGTTGGATGGAGATCTATTTCATGAAATGTGGGAGCGTTACAAGACACTTTTGTAAGCTTGCCCCCACCATAATTACTCTCCGAAGATGACTAACCAATTTTTCTTCGATGGATTGTTGGACCATGGGAAAAGAGAAGTAGAGATAGCGGCAGGAGGAGATTTCAGAGATTTAAGAGCCCCCGAGGCAAGATGAGTTTTGGAGAAGCAAAGCGAGAAATCCAGACAAAATAACTCTCGGCCTCGTAAATTAAAAGTTAATGAGATATCCATCCCCAGTCCTGATTTAGACGACGGAAAATTAGTCAAGGAAAAATGCGAGGAGATATTTGATGAGAAATTGGAAGACTGGAAGGCCGAGCAGGCAAGTAAGGCCTCTTCAAGGAAAGTTGCTGCGACATGTCACCAATGCGGATCCCCCGACCATTTAGCAGACATGTCCCCAAACAATGTTAAACAACATGAAGTTTACCACGCAAAACTATTCAAATCAAGGGCCCATGAAGTTTACCACACAACGTGAGTGGGGCCCAGGAAGTCCGAATTATATGCCACCTGATCCGCAATACCCACCACCACATGCACAAGCACCATTGCCACCATCACAAAATAATTTCCATACGCAAGGGCAGGTGCCAACAACAGTTCAATCGACTGATCAGCTTTTGGTTTGGCAGCAGAATCAAGTGGCCGAAACTATTAAAAACCGAGATGGACGAAATCACTGACATGAAAAAGGCTATTCGTGAGAATACGGCTGGGCAGAGGAAACTTGAAACAGCAATAGGTCAATTATCGACTCACCTAGCCAAGCTCTTAGACGAGAAAGGAAAACTCCAAGTCAAGTAGAATAGGTGTCAGCAGTTCATGGCCTTCGCAGTGGAAAGAAGATCGATAACGGAGTAATTTACCGAGATGATGAGGTCGAGGTCGAGAATAAAACACCAACTCCTAGAAAGGGCGATGATTCTAAACCAGTAGATCAGCTGCATAAATTCTCTAATCGATATGTTACCAGATCGATTCAAGGGACGATTCCGAACAACGCCCTTGGCAAAGACGATGTTCCTAAACCACCACCGCCGAAATAATTAACGACGCCGATCAAGGATGTTGTTCCTTTTCCAAGCCGTTTGCGTCCAGCGAAAGAGAACAAAAGGTTCATGGAACTTTATAACTTATTGAAGAACGTCAATATCAACTTCCCACTTTTGGAGGTAATCAAAGCAATGCCCGCCTATGTAAAATTTTTCAAGGAACTTGCTTCAAGGTAGAGACGCTTGCCGTAAAACCAATTTGTAACACTGTCAAAGGAAGTTAGCGCGGTCTTCAAGAAGCCATTACCACCCAAGGAATGCGATCCTGGAAGTTTCTGCATCACTGTTTCATTGGCTAATGAACAAAAAGAAATAGGAATGTTAGATCTTGGAGCAGGAGTTAATCTAATGCCTTATTCGCTTTATCAAGAATTTGGTCTTGGACCACTGAATCCGATAAACATGCGACTAAAGTTGGCCGATCGCTCAATTCGGCTACCTTTGGGGATAGTTGAGGATATTTCAGTACAAGTTGGAGAGCTAGTAATTCTGGTTTATTTTGTGGTTATGGACGTTGGCAAAGTATCGGCTTAGAGCACGGAGCATACCATTTTACTGGGGCGCCCGTTTATGTCTACCTCCCATACTCTGATTGATGTTCACAAGGGGAGGATGACGATGACCGTTTTTGGCGAAAAAGTGACATTTTCTCTAAAGGATATTCAAAATACTCCTACCCCTGCCATGCTAGATGATTGTTCATTTGTTGATCCCATTGCATCATGAATTCACAATCTAAAGGGAGTCAAGGTTGTGGACGAATTAGGCGACGGGGACGACGCCGATTTTCCATGGAAGGAGGGGGATACTCAAGAAGTTGACTTCAGTGAGGAGTTTGATGAGTTTGACGACGAGAAGCATTTGAGTGGAGAAGATTTGATCGAGCTACTAGGGATTGACATAAATGATATTATTGAAGAATTTCAAGATAGATTTTATATGGAGAGCAAATCACTTAAATTCGAGGGAAAGGTGGAGTTGAATCCACCAACAAATCATTCAATGTACGATTCCCTCGACCCCAACAAAAATCGACTATACAAGGAACAAGGGCGAGGTGTTCAACAGCACTTGGATGCCAAATAGGAAGAAAACGAAGGAGGTTTGCACCAAGGAAGCTAAGAACTTGCAGTAGGAGGCTGGGCAATTAGTGTTGTTTAATAACGAATGTAAGTTTGACCCGTCTGATTTCGAGGCTGCTTGGAGAGGACCGTTCTTGATAAAAGAGATGGACGAGTATGGAGTAGCCACGTTGTATGATGAGGTCGGAAAATCATCCTTTCAAGTTCACAAACATAGACTGGAACCTTATCACGACGGAGGAAAGAAGAATCAAGATTGCAAGTTGGTGGATTTTGGAGACCCACCGTACAGTTGGAATTAAATGAACAATAGCGTCGAGCAAGCGACGTTAAAATTTGCGCTTCTCAGGAGGCAACCCAAGCTTTTTGTATCCTTTTGTATTTTATTTTCAGTTTATTTAATGTTTTATTTTGGTTTTTATCTTTTTAGAATAGATGGAAGAACTCGAACGAGGGAAACTGATAAATCAAGCGAAGGAAAATCGACCAAGAATTCCGCCCGCGTCGACGTCGAAACTGCTCGCGTTGATCGACGCGGCGTCGATGCAGCTGCCGAGAAATTGCTTTCTGTAGCATCGATTGGGCTCGCGTCGGTCGACGCAGCATCGACGCAAACCCTGTACCCGGCCCAGAAGCATTTTAAATCTGGATTTTGACCCGTCAACCCAACCCAGAATCTCTTGACCCGCGGCCAAAACCTGGGAAGCAGCTTAAATTCGCCCAAAAAGCCTCTCTCTCCCACTTTTCATTTCCCAAACTATCAAATTCCTTCTTTCTTTCTTCACAAAATTTTCTTTCTTCAAATTCTTGCACACATTCATCAACTCAACAACCAAACCACAACAATTCATCTCCTACATACTACATTGCTCAAAAATTTGATCAACCTACTTACATACAAGCCAATTTCTCCAAAACGGGCCACGTAGGGTTTGGGGCAGGTCTTCAAAATTCCAGCAAGAAGGGTCGTGCGACGTTGATGTACTTCGCTTAAGACTCTCTTGGGATTCTTATATTATCAATTGTTTGTGTTGGGAAGCATTTGGTGCAAGAATTACTCAAGTTCTTAGTTGGTTGAACACGCACGCCAAGTGTTCGACGTAATTCCCCAAAGAAAGATTTTTCATTCCCGTTCAACTTCTATTTGATTGAAAATGTCTCGAGCGGGAAAATGTAAGGATATTTCGGGGAATACGGAGCATCGTTCCCAATTTTTGACAAGAAGGAAGGGTACATTTTTTAGAATATTCGACAATGGGGTTCGCGACCCATCGGACGATTAATATTGACGGAATTGAGGAGCAAGCCTTAAATGGTTTGGAGAACCACACCAACCTCTCTCGTTATGTTTCGCCCGCATGCACCTACCCGGATTTAGCGAGCTTATGCTCGAGTTTTTCACTACCTTGGCAATCCGGAACGATGAGACGTTCACATGTAGGCTAGGTGGTAACAACATTTTTGTGGACAAATAGATTTTTGGCAACATTTTTGGTTTCCCGACCGAAGGGGACCACCCGGTAGGTGTTCAAGGCTTCGATTTAGCCTCTTTTTGGGGATGATAACCGGGGAAAAACAGGCGAATGCAAGGTCCTTTCCCACGTCATTTTATGTAAGAACGAGGCCACTTATGCAACCAAGTCCAAGCTTTACGTTCTACAGTGTCTTGTTGACAGTCGTCAAGTCCGGATATACCCGTTGATTTTGAGCGGACTCTACAATGTTACTAAGGGTACGCCGGGTAGCAAGACGCCACTTCTCTCCTTCGCACCGTACATTATCGGCCTCGCCCGTCACTTCGGGTTTGATCCGGTCAGAAACAGTTTGCATCCACTCGGGATGACTTCACTTTCTTTGACACGTGCCCCTGCACCCCGAGTGAGGTCTTCGACTCAAGGAGGCTCCTCGTCTCGACTGAACGACGAGGATGGAGACACGACAATGGAGCCGGCCCCCACGTACCACTTCGGGATTGAGTCCCGATTGGGGTCAATTTTTCGAGGATAACCGAGAATTTCAATTGAAGATGTTCGACAAGCTCAAGATTATTGACAACAAGATTGACACGAACCACGAGCAAAACCGTCGAAGCTTAAGGAAGATGCGAGCTCGTATATCGAGACTCAAGGAGCATTTTGAGGCATCATTTCCCCAGCCCGGCTTGGACGTCAATGATGCTCCCGAGGATGATGGATCCCGCAAGTTTTGACATCGTTGTATCTTTATTTTTATGCTTTTAATAATATATATATATATATATATATATATATATATATTATATATATATATATATATATATCCAAAAACATTGTTATTTTCTTAGTTTTTGTTTGTTTCGTTTTCTTTAGGACATATCATAATCGCGTACGATGGAGCACCGGCTAATAGTACTAATCAACGAGTAGCGGCTCGACCTTCTCAGGGATGTTTTCCTTACCTTCTTCTTTTTGATTTTTGATGTATTTGTGGCAATCAGGAGATTGTCGGGACTTTAGAGAGGGGGGTGGTCGAGTGTGATTTTTATTTCTTATTTGTGTAATTTTTATTTGTCCTGTAATAATTAAATTCTTAAATGTGATTAATTGCTATTTCTGCACTTAATTGTGTTTGTATGGCTTGCCTGTCAAAGTTAACTATGTATGATTTGAAGTTCTTGTCTTTTGAGCGTGTATAAGTGCATAAAATTTCAAATGCTAAATTATTATTTATGTATTGTAAAATGGTACTTGGACGCTATTAATTTCGCAAAACCTTAAAAGCAGCTTCAATGAAAAAAAAATTCATGCAAAAAGCTTGTGAGTAGCCCGAGTGTTTATCATCATTGCATGTACTTGAATGAGTTTTGATTTGATATCTCTTTGAAACCGTTGTGTGTAGTTGACTTTGAAAATGATGTTAAGGCACAAATAAAACCCTATTCAGACCATATCCATATATTTTATCCACTATAAATTCCGAATGAGCCCCTCATAGACAAATAATCCATGCCTATAGCCATGAGTGTTTATTGAGTAGACCCCTACAATCCATTAAAAACCTGGGGTAGTAGTTCTTATTTTTATTGGTTATTTGTGTTTTGGAGATTTTATTAGGAATTTATGATGTTTATAAATTTTTGTAATTTAGGGCCACCATCCTTAAGAAAAAGAAAAAAAGAGAAAAGACCCCATAAAAAATAATAAAAGGGGAAATAAAAAAATAAGAAAAAGAAAGATGGTGAGTCTAAGTTGAATTGTGTAGTCACTGCCTACGCGCTAATAAAGACTTATTTATTATTATTTATTATGAAGCCTAAAGTTTTAAAGGCAAAGAGTTGAGTTGTAATAAGAAGCACATTATGAGCTTCAATTAATTAAGTGGTTTGAGCTTACAGTCGGTTTACGAGTTTCGAGTTTAGGAATAGCTTATGTTGAAGGCTACGTTATGAGTGTTTAGTGAGGTTTTTCTTTTGAACGAGGTGAAGCACATTGCTTCTTGATTAGAATAGGTTGGGTGAGTATTGATCATATTAGATCATGAGTTAGCCACATGACTTATATATTCCACACCCGTCCAAAGAGCCTTACACTACAACCTGAAAAGACCTTTTCCGATTCTTAGTTTTGACAACACACTTAATTTGTGATTGAAAAGATATTGATTTTCCGTGCTTGTTTATTGTGCATGTATTTGTATGATTTGAGTGTATACACGTCCCATGCAGCAATGCTTGAGTGTTTTTGAGTGTACACGCACATATTTATTTCCCTTTAGAGAGGATGCACTACAAAAAAACAGCAAATTTCCGAGGGATTTTCCGAGGGAACGAAATTCCCTCGGGATTTTCCGAGGGAACACCGAGGGAAATAAAAATCCCTCGGTTTTTTCCGAGGGAATTACGTTCCCTCGGAAAATCCCTCGCAAATCAGGGCGCCAAATGTTCCCGCCATGTTTACCGAACGAAAAACCGAGGGATGACCGACGGGTGGTTGTCCGAGGGAAGTAATCCCTCGGAAAACCGAGGGATATTAGATTCCCTCGGTTTCATTTATTATTTTTTTAAAAAAAAATAATTAAATTTCCGAGGGAAATTGTATTCCCTCGGAATTTAATTAATTTTTTTTAAAAAATTAAAAAAAATTAAAATCGTAAAAAATAGAAAAAAATAATACAAAATAGGATTTATTTCCGGGACGCTTAGGCGCACCCCTCCCCGTCCCGGTCGTGATTTTTTGCGTTTGTTTCTATTTTTTACTATTTTTTGGATTTTTTTCTATTTTGTTATTTAACAAATAGGCATGGTGATTTTATATGCTTCTCCTCACCATCCGTACAAGTTTGGACTCTTCTCTCTCCTCAAAACTGCTTCTCCACCAAGTTTTTATTATTAGTCATGTGAAAATCACAAATTTCCAAAAAAAATAAAAAACAGAATAGCATATTTTGTATATAAATAAATAAATCTTATTTTAGCCTCTTAAATTATTAAAGATCGATTTTGCTTATAATGGAATTATAAAACCGAAAAATCCGAAAAAATAGAAACAAAACTCGAGACATTACGACCGGGGCGGGGAGGGGTGCGCCTCGGCGACCCGGAAATAAACCCTATTTTTTTTCTAGTTTTTTCTATTTTCTTCTATTTATTTGGATTTTTTTTTATTTTTGACATTTCCGAGGGATTTTAAATTCCCTCGAAAATGTCAAAAAATAAAAAAAAATCCAAATAAATAGAAAAAAATAGAAAAATCGTAAAAATGAAACCGATCCTATCATCTTAGGCACGTGGGGTGGTTTTGACCCCAAATTCGATCGTAAAATACCAACGAGCACGTGCGTGCCCTCACGTGTCGTGGGGTTCGACCAACAACAAGATACGATTGATCGATGAACTCCTTCGGTTGGAAACGTGAAGCGACGTAGCGTCGTGATTTCTGATATTTGGAGGAGGTGTGCGTCTCGTCGTTGTGGAACCACGGGGGTCGGACGTCGATCGTTTAGTGCGCGTTTTCCTATTTTTTTTCGATTTATATGAACAATGGGAAAAATAGAAAAAATCCAAAAAAATAGTAAAAAATAGAAACAAAACTCGAGAAATTACGACCGGGGCGGGGAGGGGTGCGCCTCGGCGACCCGGAAATAAACCCTATTTTTTTTCTAGTTTTTTCTATTTTTTCTATTTATTTGGATTTTTTTTTATTTTTTGACATTTTCGAGGGAATTTAAAATCCCTCGCGAAATTCCGAGGATTTTAAATTCCCTCGGAAATGTCAAAAATAAAAAAAAAATCCAAATAAATAGAAAAAAATAGAAAAATCGTAAAAATGAAACCGATCCTATCATCTTAGGCCATAATAAGAAATGGAGAATTATGTTCTTTAAAACTAGCTATTCCATTTTTTATTAAACTATATTCGATAGTAATATAGTGGCACATGATCAAGTGGTATTAGAATACGGAGCGAGAAATACTATCATTTGGCATGGAGAACTTAATTCATCGTAATCGGTGCTCCATTTTGCCATGATTATTATTGTGGCTAAGCTAGGGCCTAGGCTTACAAAAAACAGGGAAAAGAAAATAAAAAAAATAAATAAAAAAAGAGAGAAATAGGGCCTAGGATTTTTTTCTATTTTGTTATTTAACAAATAGGCATGGTAATTTTATATGCTTCTCCTCACCGTCCGTACAAGTTTGACCCCACCTCGTAAAAATGAAACCGATCCTATCATCTTAGGCACGTGGGGTGATTTTTGATATTTGGAGGAGGTGTGCGTCTCGTCGTTGTGGAACCACGGGGTCGGACGTCGATCGTTTAGTGCGCGTTTTCTATTTTTTTTCGATTTTATATGAATAATGGGAAAAACCGAAAAAATCCAAAAAAATAGTAAAAAATAGAAACAAAACTCGAGAAATTACGACCGGGGCGGGGAGGGTGCGCCTCGGCGACCCGGAAATAAACCCTATTTTTTTTCTAGTTTTTTCTATTTTTTCTATTTTATTTGAATTTTTTTTATTTTTTGACATTTCCGAGGGTTTTCAAAAATCCCTCGGAATTCCGAGGGATTTTGAAATTCCCTCGGAAATGTCAAAAAAAAAAATATCAAATAAATAGAAAAAAATAGAAAAATCGTAAAAACGAAACCGATCCTATCATCTTAGGCACGTGGGGTTGTTTTGACCCCAAATTCGATCTTAAAATACCAACGAGCATGTGCGTGCCCTCACGTGTCGTGGGGTTCGACCAACAACAAGATACGATTGATCGATGAACTCCTTCGGTTGGAAACGTGAAGCGACGTAGCGTCGTGATTTTTGATATTTGGAGGAGGTGTGCGTCTCGTCGTTGTGGAACCACGGGGGTCGGACGTCGATCGTTTAGTGCGCGTTTTCTATTTTTTTTCATTTTATATGAATAATGGAAAAAACCGAAAAAAATAGTAAAAAATAGAAACAAAACTCGAGAAATTACGACCGGGGCGGGGAGGGGTGCGCCTCGGCGACCCGGAAATAAACCCTATTTTTTTTCTAGTTTTTTCTATTTTTTCTATTTTTTATTTTTTTTATTTTTTTAAAAAAACCGAGGGAATGAAAATTCCCTCGGAATTCCGAGGGAATCATGTCCCTCGGTTTTCCGAGGGATCCAAATTCCCTCGGAAAGTTTAACCTAATTATACAGCGGGCTGGCCGCCCGCTGTTTCTCTGCGCACAGAATAGAAAAGAAAGAAGAAGAGAAAGAAAGAAAAGAAGAAGAGAAGAGAAGAGAAGAGAAAGCCCGCCCCGACCTCCGCCAGTCGCCGCCCCACAGCCCGTGGCCCACCGCCCGTCGCGCTCGCCGAAGCCTCGCCGCCCCAGCCCCAGCTCCGCCCGCCTGCAACCGCGTACTGCCGCCGCCCCCAGCCGCTCGCCGCCCGTCCGCCGCTCGACGAAGCCTCGCCGCCCCCAGCCCCCAGCTCCGCCCGAAGCCTCGCCGCCCCCAGCCGCTCGCCGCCCGTCCGCAGCCGTCGCCGCCGACCGCCAGCAGCAGCTCCGCCCGCCGCCCGTCGCCGCCCGTCTACAGCCGTCGCCAATGTAAATTTTTTCATTTTTTTTTAATTTTTGTATATTATTTTTATGTATTAATTCCATTTTTAATTTGTAATTATAGTTCAATTTAGGGTTTAATTTTCAATTAGGGTCTCAATATAGGTTTTAATTTCTAATTAGGGTTTAGGTTTTAATTTTCAATTAGGGTTTTAATTTAGGTTTTATGGTTAATTTTAGAATTAGGGTTAAATTTAGGGTTAGTTTTAGAATTAACTTTAGCGTTAATTTATAATTATGGTTAGTTTTAGGATTAGGTTTAATCCATAATTAGAGTTGAATTTACAAATAATTACGTAATTAGAGTTCAATTTAGCAATAATCAATTAATTAGGGATTAATTTAGTAATTATTACACAATTAGGGCCAAATTAGTAATAATTACATAATTAGGGTTCAATTTAGGAATAATCAATTAATTAGAGGCTAATTTAGTAATAATTACATAATTAGGGTGCAATTTAGCAACAATCAATTAATTAGGGTCAATTTAGTAATTATTACACAATTAGGGTTCAATTTAGTAATATTATTAATTAAGTAATTTAGTCAATAATTACACAACTAGGGTTCAATTTAGTAATTATTCCATAATTAGGGGTCAATTTAGTAATTATTTCATAATTAGGGGTCAATTTATTATTAATTGACAAATTAGGGTTCAATTTAGTAATTATTACAAAATTATGGTTCAATTTAGTAATTATTACAAAATTTAGCAATAATTACACAACTAGGGTTCAATTTAGTAATTATTCCATAATTAGGGGTCAATTTAGTAATTATTTCATAATTAGGGATCAATTTATTATTAATTGGGAAATTAGGGTTCCAATT
>BMAC01000139.1:220161-230162 GCA_014905375.1 Phtheirospermum japonicum
ACGGCTTTACGGCACCGGCGCGTATGGGAAGATAGTGGCTGTTGCGAAGGGTTTACTGAAGGGCGACTCTTCCACCTCCTCTTCATCCCAGGCTGATAGACGACAGATCAGAGAGATCGAGGCGCAGGTCGAGGCTTAGAGGGCGCAGCTTGAGGCGTTGCAGCAGCAGGCAGCCGAGGAAAGGCGACAGCGTGCGGAGGAGCGCCGGCAGCAGGAGGAATTTCAGGCGCGGGCGAACGCCCAGATGGCTGAGATGTACGCTCGTTTCCAGCAGCAGTTCCCCGCTCCCTATCAGCAGCAGCAGCAGTTTCCCCCCTCCCCATCCATAGAACACTTTTATTTATGTAATAAACATTGTTACTGTTTCGATCGAACGCATGTAATTCATAAATTTTTAAATATTTTTTTATTATAATTGATTTATTTCTTTGACTTTTCTTTAATTACTTTTTTCAATTTTTTGAGAATTTTAATAATTAAACAAGAATTAAAATTAAAACAAAAAATTAAAAATCAATAAAAAAAAATTAAAAAATTAAAAAATACCGAGGGAAAGATCCCTCGGAATTTTGAAAAATCCGAGGGAATGGGACTCCCTCGGAAATCCGAGGGAAATATTTTCCCTCGGATTTTTTCAATTTCCGAGGGAATATAATCCCTCGAAAATTGAAAAAGTCCGAAGGAAATGTTCCCTCGGATTTCCCTCGGATTTCCGAGGGATTGTCCGGTAATGGTTCCGAGGGAAATAATCCCTCGGAATTCCCTCGGTTTTGTAATTCCGAGGGATTTATTTCCCTCGGAACCGATTTCCGAGGAAGGTTTTTTCGAGGGAATTTTTCCCTCGGAATTTCCCTCGGTTTAACCAAAACCGAGGGATTTTTGCTTAATTCCGAGGGAAAAATCCCTCGGAAATTTTGATTTTTTTTTGTAGTGATGTATGATTTTGATTTTGAAGCGACGATGTAATAAAGGTGAAGTGTTTGACGTTGCGTGATTTGTACCTATATTTTCAAAATTATGTAAGTAGCAATTGCACGATTCTTTGCATGACTTTATTTTCATTCTAGTTATACTTTGAATTTATCGTTTGTTCGAGGACGAAAAAACCAATTAAGCGTGAGTAGTTGATTAGCGTAGATTTGTCCTTATTTTTATTAGCTTTTTAGTTCTTTTTCTATTTATTTTTTGTATAAGTTTGATGATTTAAGATTCATTCCGTATTTTTATATTTCCAGCTTCTTTTACCGTATTTTGATCATAATCGGTGAGAATAGGTGATTATTCATTGTTTTTCACCTTACAGCTAAGTAACCGGAAAAGTTCAGCGCGTAAATAGATGAAGTTCGATGTTCAAAAGTGGAGAACGAGCTTTCCAGTGAACAAGTAGCAGAAAGATCGAGGAAAATGAGACGTACTCTCAGTCGCGTCGGTCGACACAATCTTCGACACTACATCGACGCAGATCCTGCACGTGACAGTCGACACTCTGTCGACGCCAAGACGACACAACTCTCTGAAGAGTCGATCCAAGAGTGCGTCTATCGACGCCAAGTTGATGCAACTTGTTGTTGCGTCGATCCATGACAGCGTCAGTCGATGCCCCTGCCCAGTCGACGCAAGCACACAGGCAGCGTCGACACCGAGCTCCTGCACGAGTCGGTCGATGCGACTTCGACGTGGCTGCTCAGAAATGCATTTTTTGGGTTTCTTGTGCGCCAAGACATGCTATATCTATAAATACCCTTCATATTTCAGATTTTAAAGAGAGAGACGAGAGCGGAAATGATTACCAAAGAAAACACACGACTACCTAGGGTTATCTAGCACAGAAACAACGCATTTACACACTCTGTTATGAAGTTGGAGATCGAGATTGAAGATTCAAGTCCGTACGATTCAAGATTCACTTCAATTCGAGATTTTTGCCTCAACTCCAGAATAGCTGGAGATTTTTACCGCTTTCAGTAGTTACAATAAGTTTTCTAAACTCTTAATTAATTTTTTAGTTAAATCCTTAGTTAATTCTAGAACTAGTTTAATTAGTTTAATTATTTCATGCTTGGATATTGGATATTGGATATTAGATTAATCTAGTTTATTCATGCGAATTGGTTCATGCTTTATATTCCTGTTTTAGATTCTTATGATACAATTGCTTCGAGATAGTTTCTTATATTCATGTTCTTAGATTCGTTAATTAGGTTTAAATCTTCGTTGCGTTTTATTGGTAGTTTAATTATTGCTAGTAGTTGATAATCTTGTTTTAAGTAATTAGTTTAATTAGTCTTATTTTTAATATTGCTTTAGTTTATAATGATCAATTCGAAATCTTCAAAAACACCCAATGCACATGTATTTTATGATAGTTCGTGAATTGAGAAAAACATCTAGAGACCAAACAGTTGTCCTCGAGAGAATCGACTTGAGTCAAACTCACCACCTTACAAGATCTGCGTACTCTTGTGAGCAAACTTACGTATTTTTAAATTAAATATCTTAAAAGGGGTGCACAAAAGTTTGGATCAAGTCCTTGTTTCTAGTTATTTTTCATAAAGATTTTAACTTTCACGTCAACTTTCATTGCTCTTTCCAATGGTTCTTTCAATTTTTGTTGATTCGCATTATTTAGATTTCATGATCATGCATGCATAGTTGTACCTTAGGTTTCATTTATTGTACTTTGTTGTTTCTTTGCTTTTTATTGCTTATTTTGATTATTGCTTGCAATTTCAATATGGCAAACGCATGAGGCATTCGAAATACTTGCTTTGCTTACATTTTTTTCGTTTTCTTTTAGTTTCACAATCTTAAAACTCGTTGATTCATACAATCACTTGGATTCTGGTAATACCAAGCCGCATGAACCTTTATACTATCACCACCAATAAAACTTTACACTTCAAAATGACCTAGTATGTGCTCCTTTTGTTGGTATAAAAATCACAAGAACAATGTGATATTTTCATGTGCATTTCTTACCAATGAAAAGACAGAGTCATTTGAATGGTTATTTCTAGGCTGGTAGTTCCCAGTTTCTGTTAAAATGATTTCTTTTTTGTTTTTTGCCCCCTGAAATTGTAACGGCTTGATTCTCATGAAGGAAACTCAACATTGTTGTATTCAATACATGTTGACATCGATAGTAACACTACAGGAATTATTGAAAAAAATTACAGCATATTATTTTTCAGTTATTCGTCCTTTGTATTGAGAACTGTCATTTTAAGCCTTGTTTGGTCTGTCTATGTGAATTGTTTGTGGATATGGTTATGATAATCTTGTAATTCACACTTGCAAGTCGGGTGACAATTTATGGGAGTCAAGATCATGTCAAATTTCACAGAGTTCACATTCGTTTTATTATTCGTATCAAGTGTCTGACTCCTTGCACAACTTATTAATGACGTGTTTTTCGATTGGTTAGAAATGACCTAAATATTTTATGATTATGTATCCTACAAACACTTATTCGTTTTAATAGAAAATCTGGATTATTTTTACTGAGAGTATTAGAGTTTTTTTATAATTGTATTTGTATTTAATTTGTATTTTCATTTCTTTTTTTTATTTTTTTAATACTTTCTAGAAGGTATTTTCAAGAACCGCCGTAAATTGTTTGTTCTGGAAAATAGACTTTCTAGAAGGTATTTTTTAAGAACCGCCGTAGAATCACCGCCATAAATTTTTACGGCGGTTCTTAAAAAACCGCCGTAAAAAGTCCCACTTTCTACGGCGATTTTAGAACAACCGATGTAAAGATTTACGGCGATCGATATAACGGCGGCTTGAAAACCGCCGTTAAAAATGCCTAAAAGCTGCCTTTAAAACCCTGTTCTGCAGTAGTACAATTATTCTTTCAACTTCTGAAATGCATCTTGGCACTTTTCATCCCACTGGAACGGGGCTCTTTTTCGTAAGGCTTGAAAAAATGGCAAGCTCTTCTCTGCTGTGCGTGAAGTGAACCTGCTCAGGGCTGCTATTTGAATCGAACTTTTTTGCTTTAAAATAAAAAGCTCTTCCGCAAGAGAACAGAGCTATTGTAGGCGATAAGCTGACTCAAGTCGAATCACAAGGAAGACTAATCAGAAACTATTTCGGTGTTCGATTTTACTTACGTAGAAACGAAAATAAAAACTAAACTAAACTCTCGATCAAATAGAGTTTGAGGTGTTCTAACATCTACGAGTAATAGAATTTAAAAGCTTTAAAACGATTAATAAAAGCAAGGGTCTAGTGCTCCGGAATCGTCTCCACGATCGGGGTTGCCGATCTCGATGGTTCCAAACGACCCTAAGCACACTAGACCGACAAGCTTAGCCAACAAGCATCATCATATTCAAAAGCATAATTTCAGCAATTAAAAGCATGAGAGTTACCAAGCATCTAAACAACTACTAAGCAAACTGAAAACAAGAAGAACAAGGGAAACTAAATTAACGAAACTGAAGTTTAACTTCAACATCCGACGATAGTCAAAGCTAAATACATAAACCAAATAAAAAGGTGTGATGGGGCAATAGATCGGTCAGACCTGATTTGGGGTAGATCTGATCTGAAGATCTGGAGTAACGTGAATAAAAAGAAGACAACAAGACCAGCTTGGCCTGAGCGAAGGTCTGGCTAGGCCTCTTGGGAAAATAGGACACCAGGAAAAGGTGGGTGCAGCTCTGGATCTCTCCTGAGCTGATGAAAGCACTTCACCAAGAAAGGCTTTACTGGAGTCAAGCCCGGTATGAACACTGAGGTAACACAGAGGAAAGAGAAAAGAAAGACCTGGAATGGGAAAGACCTGTTTTTCGAGTAGAGAGACAAGTGGGACCACTTGTCAGAATTAGTTGCGTAACGGCCCATGATTCGCGGCATGTGCTCCTGAAATCCCGGCTGGGGTCCCCACTAGGAGAAACTATAAGTATCTCAGCCCCAAGGCTGAGAAAGGTATGTTGTTCTCTTGAGTATTCCTTATTATTTTCTGGAAAACACCTCAAACGCTTACTGACTTAAGCATCGGAGAGGTTTCCGCCGGAAAACCACCGGTGGTCCTCTCTAACTTGTGTTTGTGGTGAAGATCGGAGGAGTTCGGGGGTTTTCAGTGTATTCTTTGTACTGGTCATCTTTTGGGCCGAAATAATTGGCGCCGTCTGTGGGAAAATAAAAGCTAAGACGTGAGCATGGATTCGAATGGTTTAAGGCAAAACTTGGTGGGGGAGCTCGGCGGAACTCCCAGCTTCGCTGCGCCGTGGGGTATTCCACGGTCGGCTGAGCCGTCGACGGCAAGGCCAGGGGAGGCAGAGACGTCAGCCACAACTAGGATAGGTGCCGCACCGCCCTCCTCAGGCAGACCACCGCTTGTCACTGAGGGGTTGTTAAATGATGCTTTGCTCAGTCAACTATCTGAGTTAATAGGCAAGGCTGTGGAAGCAGCCGTGGAGAAAAAAATTTGCTGCGATGTCAACTCCACCTTAAGGAGTGCGGCCGGATCGGACGGTCCCACCGACGGAAACTGAACCATTGTGCAATCAGACGACAGGGCGAACTCCACTTCAGGACAGGGACGAGCACTTCTCCACCTCCGATAGCGAAACATCTAGCCAGAATAATCCAGGCTTGATGGAACAGATGCAAATTTTGCAGAAAGAGGTGAGGGAGTTTAAGAATAAGATGACGAGCGATGGTGTGGTTCCGGCGAGAAGGGGCACCCCATTTACTGAAGAAGTCATGTGCGATGACGTTCCGGCTTCTTACAGGTCGTTAGGTTTCCAATACAATGGGACCACTGATCCCTGGGATCATCTGAGTCGATTTGAGATCGCGTCGGTTGTGCATAAATTCTCAGACGCAGTCATGTGCCGGGTCTTCCCGATGACTTTCACTAAATCACCTCAGCTCTGGTTCAGCCAGCTGCCGCCGAAATCTATCAGTAATTTTAACGAATTCAGTTCAGCTTTCCTGCACCAGTTTACGAGCTGCCGTAAATACCAAAAAATGCCGCTTGAGCTTTTCAGCTTAAAGCAGAAAGAGAATGAGAGCTTACATGCCTACATCAATAGGTTTACAATGGATAAGTTGGAAGTGCCCTCTGCGTCTGAAGAGCTGTTGGTGAATTCTGGCGCAAGGTTTGAGGAGAGGGTAATTTTTCCAGTCGCTGGTGGTGAAACCAGCTCTGGAATTTGGAGAGCTCTTGGAGAGGGCTGAGAAATACACTCATCTGGAGGAAGCATTGAAAATCAAGGAGGAAGGGGAAAAGAGGCGGGAAAAGTATGACAAGGAAGACAGGGTAGCGGTAAAGAAGCCCAGGCCAGAGCCGCCCGTGAGCAGACCTCGTTTTGACAGGTATATCTCTCTAGCAACCCCTCAGGGAGAGATACTGCAAGCAATAGAACGACATCCAGAGCTCAAATAGCCCAAGACCTATTCACAAAAACCGAGGAAGGAAAGGTCAGACCGCTTCTGCTGTTTCCATAATGAATACGGGCACAGCACTGATGAATGTACACATTTGAAAGATGAGTTGGAGAGAATGGTCCAGGCAAGGCATTTGAATGAATATGTCCGCATGAGGAAAGAGGAGGCCAGATCTGGTCGTAGCAGCTACAATCATGCTCCTCAGAACAAGAAAGATCAGGATAGGGGGCGAGCTGAAGGAAGAAGATCTGACCAGGCCCAGGTCATTCATGGAGAAGTTCAGATGATCACTGGGGGAGAGCTGGAAGAGCATTCTAAGAGGACGCAACATAGTTATGTTCGAGCTGCTAAAGATTTGATTAGAAAGTCGCGAGAGGTAGGTCATATGGCGTCTGTGCCAAATATCTGTTTTGGGTCAGAGGATGGTGACGATATTTTAGCCCCCCACATGGATGCCCTGGTGATAACGGCAACCATCGCTAATTATAACGTACGAAGAATTTTTGTGGATACGGGAAGCTCTGCCGACATATTATTCTTTGATGGTTTTAAACAACTAAAGTTGGACGTCGAACTGGAAGAGGTGACCACCTCCTTGGTAGGGTTTGCAGGGGGAGCCCTGAAACCACTAGGAGCGGTCAGGCTCCTCGTTACTTTAGGAGAAAAGCCATATCGTGTGACCAGGACGGTGCATTTCTTGGTGGTAGATGTGCCATCCTCTTACAATGTTATGCTTGGCAGACCTTCCCTAAGTCAGTTCCAGGCTGTAATCTCAGTTTTTCACATGAAGATGAAATTCCCCACCGAGGATGGAATTAGCGAGGTGAGCGGTGATCAATACGCGTCGCGAGAGACATACGTTGAGTGCATTGGACAGAATAGCGAGGAGAGGCTGAGTAAGAAAGCCCGGACAGAACAGCCGCGGCAAGATTTGGGAAGGAGAGGAAGGGTTGATGTTGGTGGAGATTGTTCCTGGCGATGAAAGTCGAATCCTATGTGTGGGAACAACGCTTAGCCCGGAGGTCTTGACAGACCTGGTGACCTTGTTGAGAGAGAGTGCGGACGTGTTTGCTTGGTCTCCCCAGGACTTGGTGGGGATTGACCCGGAGGTGATGGAGCATTACCTTAATATCAGCCCAGAGGTGAAGCCAGTGAAATAGAAGAAACGGAACTTTGGACCGGAGAAGGAGGCCATAATTGAGGCCGAAGTAGAAAAATTAATAAAGGCTAAGCACGTCCAAGAGATACAATTCCCAGAATGGCTCTCTAATGCCGTGCTGGTCCCCAAAACTCAGGAAGACTGGCGGATGTGCATCGATTTTCGAGACCTTAACCGGGCCTGTCCAAAGGACCATTATCCCCTGCCAAGGATAGACCAGCTGGTCGATTCCACCTCTGGGTGTGAACTCTTGAGCATGATGGATGCTTCACATGGCTATCACCAGATCAGGTTGGCAAAAGAAGATTGGAAGCGAGTCAGTTTCATAACTCCCAAAGGAACATACTGCTATGTGGTTATTCCCTTTGGCCTCAAGAATGCAGGCGCCACATATCAGCGATTAGTAGACAAGATGTTTAAAGGTCAGCTCGAACGAAACATGGAGGTTTATGTGGATGATATGCTCGTCAAAAGTGTGAAGGCAACCTCGCATGTGGATGATTTGAGAGAGACCTTTAATACCCTGCGGGAATACAAGATGAAGCTCAACCCTAAAAAATGCACATTTGGGGTCAGAGCTAGTAAATTCTTCGGGTATATGGTTACGAAAAAGGGGATCGAGGCCAACCCAGAGAAAGTACGAGAAATCATAGAGATGCAGGCACCCAGGAATGTCAAGGAAATGCAATGTTTAGCGGGTCGCATCAATGCCTTGAGCCGATTCGTCTCGCGCTCGGCAGAGAAAACCCTTCCTTTCTTCCGAGCCCTGCGCAAGAAATCTCATTTTGACTGGAGCGAAGAATGTGAGGATGCCTTTAGAAGGTTGAAGGAACACTTGGCCAACATGACCTTGCTCACGAAGCCTGCCCAGGGAGAGCCCCTCATCTTGTACCTGTCAGTTGGACAACAGGCAATCAGCTCTGTCTTGCTCCGAGAGGAGGGAAAGATACAGAAGCCAGTATACTACTGGAGCAAGGTCTTGCATGACGCTGAAATAAGGTACGTTGAAATAGAGCGAGCAATGTTGGCTCTAGTGGGCACAGCTCGGAAATTACGCCCGTATTTCCTCTCGCACAGTATAATCGTGCGGACAAACTTGCCATTGAAAGCCGTCATGGACAAGCCAGAGGCGTCGGGCAAACTGGTCAGGTGGATAATTGAGCTTAGCGAATTTGATGTTGCATTCGAGGCTAGGACAGCAATAAAAGCTCAGGCGCTAGCTGATTTTATGCAAGAGATGACCAGCCTTTCTAATGAAGAACATGAGTGGACAGTCTTCACAGATGGTTCTGTCAGTAACCAAGGTTGTGGAGCAGGAATTGTCTTAATAGACCCGACAGGGGTGTCGACGGAATACGCGATACGTTTAAATCAACCTCTATCCAATAACGCGGCAGAATATGAAGCCCTCCTGCGAGGAGTTCAGCTGGCACAGGACCTAGGGGCGGAGCAGATCTGCGCCAAAGTGGATTCCCAGCTTGTTTGTAAGAAGATAAATGGAGAATTCGAGACTAGGGAAGATAGTATGCAGAGATATTTGGCAAAGTTTAGAGAGCTAGCAAGGCACGTGAGGTCTCTGACAGTTGCACAGATCCCTAGGGAAGAGAATGGAAGAGCTGGCTACTTGGCGAAAGTGGCCAGCTCTGCCACAGATTCCAGGGAAAGGGTGATTACGTTACTAAGAGCGGATGCGGAATTCGATGCCGAGCAGATCTGCTCAGTAAATGAAAAAAATGATTGGCGTTCCCCTATTATTGCTTATTTAGAAAAGGGAGAGCTGCCAGAAGAGAAAAGAGAAAAGGCAAAGGTAAGACTCAGATCTGCTCGTTTCTGTCTGGTCAAGGGGGCTCTGTTTCGGAGAGGGTTTGGAAGACCTTTGTTGCGATGTCTAGGCTCAGAAGAAAGTATCCAAGTCCTTAAAGAAGTCCATGAAGGGTGCTATGGAAATCACATGGGAGCACGGGCCCTGGCTAGTAAAATACTGAGGGCTGGATATTTCTGGCCATCATTGAGAAAAGAGGCCGAAATTTTCGTAAAAAGGTGTGAGAAGTGTCAAAAGATGTCTCCCCTAACTCACCAACCGGCAGAAGAGCTGATGACAATGAGCTATCCTTGCCCTTTTGTGAAATGGGGAATTGATCTGGTCGGTCCCTTCCCAATGGCCCCAGCTCAAAAGAGATTCCTAATTGTAGCCGTGGATTATTTCAGTAAGTGGGTTGAGCCCGAAGCTCTGGCTAAAATAACAGAAGAGTCAGTGATGGGCTTCATATGGAAGAACATTGTGTGTCGTTTTGGGGTGCCAAGGGTGATAGTATCGGACAACGGGACCCAGTTTATGGGACCCAAAATTATGGCTTGGTGCGTTAAAATAGAAATTCAGCAGCACTTCACATCTGTTTACCACCCACAAGAAAATGTCCAAGTTGAGGTAACCAATCGA
>BMAC01000139.1:244166-300094 GCA_014905375.1 Phtheirospermum japonicum
ATATAATCAACATTTCCTCGTAAAAAGATTGCAACGCTCTAAAAGCTCTTTTGATTTCGCTCCCAAATTCGGTGCAAACTAGTGAGTAGCCTTGTGTGATTTATCGGCTTGCTTGCATGGCCGAAACAAGGGTGATATATGTGCCTCGAGGTCATTTTCAATTTCAATCATGTACGAGCAAAATCAAACCTCCTCAATGCAATTTCCATAAAAATGCAAGCAAGCCGATAAATCACACAAGGCTACTCACTAGTTTGCACCGAATTTGGGAGCGAAATCAAAAGAGCTTTTAGAGCGTTGCAATCTTTTCACGAGAAAATGTTGATTATATATATATAAAGGCGCTTTTTGGACGAAGCACAAAAATTCAACCCCTCACACAAGAGGCCATAAACATGCAAAAACCCGACAAGTAAACTATTCAAACTTCCAAGCACGTGGAGTTGTTCAACAATGTAATAAAGACACAAATGACAAAAAAACCGACTCAACCATATAAATGCACAAATAGTAAGCTTCACTTTGCCAAGAATGCGTCACTTCGCCAAGGCTCGAGTTAAGAACAACAAACATGCTTTTCGATACCCGGACCCTAACCACCTACCCACCCCACACTTAAACCATGCATTACCCACATTTTAATGTAAAACAAGTAAAAGGAGGGTGAATAGAAACTTCCTCAACCGAGCGAGTTTGAGTCGAGCTTAGTGGGGTCCACCTAGGCATCTAAGCAATTCAAGCAAAAATCAAGTATGGCTAGTATCTCCGGGCTTCATGAATGCTACTAACTTATCAAATCGCCCAAGGTTGAAGTCGAAAAACCAAACCTAGAAAAGAAAATCACACAAAATTAAAAACTCAATATGTACACGAATCACAACAAGATGTTTTTTTTATTTTTCAAATTTTCAAATGTTTTTGGATTTTTGAATTTTTGAATATTTTTGGATTTCTCAATAAAAGAAAGAAAGAAAGAAATGGAAAGAACTTGGGTTGCCTCCCAAGAAGCGCTTGTTTTACGTCAGTAGCTCGACGTACTCCCTTTTTTTATCAAGGTGGGAAGATAACGGGAGGGTCCACCAAGATAATCTCCTCCTTGTCGGGAGGATCCACTCTTTGGAACGTCCTTGGCGCATTGCATAGCTCATATAAGATCCGCCAAAGAGTAAACGTTCCAAATGGGCATTTGAAGCTCGTCTTGGCTAGGTCCTCGGGTGGAATGGTGATTTTAAAGTGACCCGATGACTCATCAAAAAAACGAAAGGAGTATTGGCCGGCTAGCTTGTACATCATGTAGTCGATAAACGGGGAAGGGAAACGATCTTTTTTTGTGGCCTCATGAAACTTCTTAAACTTGATCGACATCCTTCAACCCGTTAACGCCCTCGTGGCCAACAACCTTCCTTCTTCATCCTCACGAACTAACAAGCCGCTCGTCTTGGGCACCAAGTCAATGGGCTTCACCCACTCACTTTTGGACATTACGAACATCAAGCCCTCCAACAACAAACTCAAAATCCCGGATCTCACCATTTCATCAAGAATCGAATTCAAGGGGCTAACTCTCTCGACCACTCCCGGTTTCCAATCAATAACCCCCTTAAGAACTTCAAGCACTTTAACCARCCTCTCCTCCTTTTCTTCTCGGTGAGGGTTTGCAAGGATAATAATCGACTCGCTCTCCTCATCTTCCTCAAGATAATCGTCATTTTCTCCAAGCTTATCATCAATAATCTCCACCCCAAGTGAGTCTTCAAACTTCTCAATATAATCAACTCCCAACCCATCATCAATAATCCCCACCTCCCCCTCTAAAAAGTCTTCGTTGCCCTCAACGACACACCGAGAGTCATTGACACACAAATCGGGGTCACATAGAGGTACAACGGACTCATCATGCAGAACAAGGGGCTCATCTTCACAACATTCTTCAATATCGACGTTCGAGCCAACCACGTCCTCATTAATCCGATTCTCAATATAAGCCCATTCGACCTTGGCCCTGACGAAGTCCATATATACCCATTCTTCACAAGACTCTTGAAGTAAAGGGCAAAGGATCAAGAGAGTTAAAATCATCCGAAAATGAAAACAAGTCCTCATCCGACGGTGAGGCAACCGTATGCCCAACCACCCCACACTTATCGGGGAACGTGACCGGAGGGATAGGTGAAGGTGGACTTGAGAATTGGCTTGTAATGGCCCATGGATCCGGATCGGGAGGTGGAGTAAAAGAAATCACTGGGATATTCATATGATAAGGGCCCACATGAGGAGTAACAACCGGATAATGAGACGGAGGTGGAGCAAAAGATGACATAGCACAATCGGGTTCCACATGAAGTCCATGATCCCCATACACATTCTCCGAGGGATGCATTGGCGAGGAGAGTTCCGGGCAATAGTCGGGAAGATGATCACTCGTTCCACACCATCCACATCCTAAAAAAGGTCGGCTAACATCTCTCATAGTACGAATGGGGGGGCCACATGTGAATTTGGAGCCCGGACCACCAAACAACTCATACTCTTCGAGATCTTGAGGGGATATGGGTATGTTCGTCCCAAAATAGCAATCCGGAGTAGAAGATCCTCGACACGGGTCGAAATTCCCAAAGCGACCATTATGCATATTCGGACCATGAACGGGAATGCCATTACCACCATACGGGGTGGGACTCGAATATCCACCCCCCACATTTCCACTTGGAGTCATAGTCGGCATAGGATTGGAATGAAAAATGGGAGGGGCTCCATATGGGCCGGGCTTCGGGCGACGCATATTTGAATTATAATGAGTAGTATCATAGCCATACGGGCCGGAAGTCGGGCTATGCGTATTCGGAGAGTATTGAGGAGCATCATAGCCATATGGGTCGGAAGTTGGGCTTTGCACGTTCGGAGAATAGTGAGGAGCATCATAGCCATACGGGGGGGAAGTCGGGGCTTGCACATTTGGATAGGAACATTGAGCACCATAACCCCCCAAGGAACCATTTATGCCCGAAAAACCATCAAACCCGACATGGTTTTCACCATGCCCTCCCATGCCGGGTCTCCCATAACCGTAGCCACCGTTGGCAACGTGGTTTTCACCATGCCCTCCCACGTTGCCATGCCCATTATACAATGTCTCATTCCCGACATGGTTTGCACCATACCCTCCCATGCCGGGAATGTATCCACCATAGTTATAGTTATACGTGTCTTGCATACTCAACAAAAAAATGTCAAACAACAAAACAAGCCAAAAACACAAAGAAATTACAATAAATCAAAAACCTTAACCAAGCCAAGTCGCAACGGCGCCATTTTGTTAGAAGAGTTTTAGTGGTGATGAATAAATCATCGGGTTCATTGGCATGATATTATCGGAGTTCGATTCAATTGCAAGTTTCAAGGTGTTTCAAGCTTGAAAAATAAAGAGAAAATGAAAATAAAGCAATTAAAACATCTAACTATCCTAAAATTGAAAGTGCAAGTTGGTATAATGCCTCGTCGTATGCCTCAAATTGAATAATCAAAGCAATAATGAAAATAACCAAGAAATGCATTGTTTCACCAAGTACAAGCATGAAAGCACAAGGTACAACTATGCATAAAATCCTAAATAATGAAAATTAGTAAAAATTGAAAGCGTGGATGTAAAGAGCAATGGAAATTAACAATAAAGTTCAAAACTTTAAGGAAAATAACAAGCAACAAAGAGTAGATCTAAGATTCAAACTAAAACTATGCATGAAAACTAAATTGCAAATAAAGCATATGAAAAACTCAAGATTAAAATGATCAAGGACCCGATCTATAGCCTAGATGTGTCACTCATCAAGATTCTATAGTCAATTCACAAGATCAAGCAAGAAATCAAAGAKMTAAGGCAAAAAGCATAAATTRAAGAAMATGCATGAAATTGAAGAMCAAWGCATAAAATARAAGAAAGCTTACTARAATTAAGGAGAGAAACAAGCTTKAATTWAATTGCATCAAAGTAAAAATCCAAAGGAGTATTTGGATTCATCTTGAGCTTACAAACCCAAGGCAAAGCTTCCAAATTAAACTAAGAACAAGAGAGAGAAAATTATCCCAAACCCAAGTTTGGGTTGGGAGGAGGTGTTTTTTCCAAAAATGAGAGTTGTAGTCTATTTATACTAATTTATTTGGGTTTAAATGGGCCAAATTAGCCAAAAAAAGGCTTGAAATTCCCGGTTATGACCAAGTTTGACCCGGAGGCACCTTCCTAGACCCTTGGCTCGACCCTGGGCTCAATTTGGCTCGAGATGGCTCAAGGTGGCTCAGTAATTGCCGAGCCTAGGCGCGCATGGCTCGGCGCTGGGTGCTGGTGGTCGGCAGCTGGGTGGGCGTGGGCGCGCGCGTGCGTGCGAGGCTGCGCGCGAGCTTGGGCGACGCTTGGCGAGAGGAAGGGCGAGCGCTGGTGACGCTTGGCGAGAGGCTGCGTGCGGGCGCTGGGCGGATGCGCGCGAGTGCTGCCGAGAGATTCCGGGCGCGTGCGGGAACTGCTCGGACACTGGGTAACCCAGTGTTGGCAGCGCTACCCAGTGTGGCTGTTCTGGCGCGAATTTTGGCGAGCATCGGCGAGCTTTGGATAGTATTCCAGAGAGTTTGGCATTTTGGAGCCTCTCTTTTGCCTTCAATTTTGATCCTTAATGCCCTTGGCCTATAAAATAGAAACTTTGAACATAAAAACCGAGGAATTTCACCAAGCCTCAAGGTAATTGAACCCATTCAACCAAATTAAATATAAAAGTAGCAAGAAACACGAAAATCAACAAAACAAGCCTAAAAACTTAATAAAATTCTATTAAAAACTACTAAAATCAATGTAAGACTCCAACTAAAAATACTAGGAAAAACACAAGAATTACATGTAAAATATAGGCGTCATCGTGGGTAGATCCTCGGGTGGAATTGTTGTTTTGAAGTGACCCGACAACTCATCCCAAGAACAAAAGGAGTAATGACCAGCTATCTTTTCCAACATGTGGTCAAGCAACGGGGGAGGGGAACGATCGTTCTTGGTAGCCACATTTAACTTTTCAAATTCGATCAACATCCTCCACCCCGTTTTAGACCTCGTGGCCAATAACTCTCCTCCTTTCTCCTCAAAAACAAACATGCCGCTCGTCTTTGGCACCAAGTCGATGGGCTTCACCCATTCGCTTTTAGAAATAACAAACATCAAACCCTCCAATAACAACCTCCAAACCCCGGTTCTCACCACTTCATCAAGAATCAAATTCAAAGGGCTAGCTCTCTCAATCACTCCGGGTCTCCAATCAATATCCCCCTTAAGAATTTTAAGCACGTCAACCAACCTCTCTTCCTTCTCTCGATACGAGTTTTCAAAGATGATAATTGGCTTGCTCACCTCTTCCTCCTCAAGATAATCGTTAATTTTTTCAAGCTCATCATCAATAACCTCCACCCCAAGCGAATCTTCAAATTCTCCAATCATATCACCAATAACCCCCACCTCCCCCTCTAAAAAGTCGTTGTTTCCCTCAACGACACATCGAGAATCATCTCCACACAAAACGGGGTCAAATAGAGGCACAACGGGCTCATCAAGAAGAACAAGGGGCTTATCCTCACAACATCCCTCTATATCGACAACCGGGCCAACCTCCTTCGGTGAGACAACCGAATCAACTACCCCACACTTATCGAGGAAAGTGACCGGAGGAGTATACGAAGGAAGTTGTTCCATGTGATAAGTCACAAGAGGATCGTGAGGTGGCGGGGGAGTAGGACAATCGGGTCCCGCACAAGGAGGAGTCAGTTCCAGGCTAGACAGTTGAGCGATTTGAGTCTTCAATGTCGCTATTTTAGTAACTAACTCAAACACCTTCGAGGATAAAGCCATGTTCACGTCATTAGCACAAGAGTACATTACTTGAGAAGTCTTTGGCTCGGGAGGTAGGGTAGGAGCAATCACCGGGATATCACGATGATGCGGGCCCTCGTGAGGAGTAACAAGAGGAGTAGAAGTCGGCGGCGGAGCAAACAATGGCGGAGCACAATCGAGTCCCACCGGATATCCATGGTCTTCATACTCATCCTCAAAAAGGCAAGAGTCTGTAACATGACCACGCGATCCACACCATACACATCCCAAAAAAGGTTGTTTAACATCCCTCATAGTACGGATGGGAGGGCCACTTGCGGTATAGGATCCAAACATCCAATTCGGATCGTGCTTAGGACACTATTGACTACACCTCCATAACGCGCACCTCCACCATAAGCATTAAAATCCACATTCGTAGCATGATTGAAATTAGGAGCATGAGAGTTTCCATACGGGCCGGGATTCAGGGCTTACACATTCGGATAGAAATTTGGAGCTCCATAACCAATCGAGGAACCATTCACGCCCGAGAAACTATCAAACCCGACATGGTTTGCACCATGTCCTCCCATGCCGGGTTGCCCATATCCATATCCACCATTGGCAACGTGGTTTGCACCATGCCCTCTCACGTTGCCATACCCATTATATAACATCTCATTCCCAACATGGTTTGCACCATGCCCTCCCATGTTGGGAATGTATCCACCATAGTTATAAGCACCTTGCATACTAAACAAAAAATGTCAAAAATAAAAGAAAGCTAAAAACACAATGAAACTACAACCAAATCCAAAGCCTTAACCAAGCCGTGTCGCAATGGCGCCATTTTGTTAGAAGAGTTTCCGTGGTGTTGAAAATATTCAACGGGTTCATGGCTCGGTATTATCGGAGTTTGATTCAATTATGAGTTTCAATGTGTTTCAAGCTTGGAAAAATAAAGGGAAAATGAAAATAAAGCAATTAAACTATCTAAACTAAACTAGGAATTGAAATTACAAGTTGGTAGGATGCCTCGTCGGATGCCTCAAATAGAAAATGCAAAGAAATAAAGGAAATAAGCAAGAAAATGCAAAGTTTCACCAAGTACAAGCATGCATGCACAAGGTACAACTATGCATAAAATCCTAAATAATGTAAATTAACAAAAATTGAAAGCATGAATGAATAAAGCAATGAAAATGGACGGGAAAGTTTAAAACTTTATGGAGAATAACAAGAAACAAAAAGTAGATCTAGGATTTAAGCTAAAACTATGCATGAAAATAAAAATCAAAATAAAGCAGGAAAGACTCAAAATCATGACGATCCAAGACCCGATCTATGATTTAGATGTGTCACTCATCTAGATTCCATATCCAATTCATATGTTTCATCATGAATTCAAGGTGCTAAGGCAAAAATCATAAAATGAAGAACAAAGCATGAAAATGAAGAACAAGCATAGAAATAAAGCATAAAACATGAAATTGAAAGGATACTTACTTGAATTAAAGGAAAGAGTAGCAAGCTTGAAGTAAATTGCATCAAAAGTAACAATCCAAAGGAGTATTTGGATTCTTCTTAGCCTTACAAACCCAAGGCCAAGCATTAAAGTAAATCTAAATCTAGAAAATAAATTACATCAAAACTTGAATTTGAATCTAAACCTAAGAAAAGAGAAAATTATCAAGAGCTTGTGAGTAATTTGATCCCAAACCCAAGTTAGGGATGGGAAGGGAGTGATCTTTCTCAAAGGTGAAAGGTGTGGGCTTTATATACTTGTGTTTAGGGGCAAAACCGTCAAAAATTCTCAAAATGGCCGAACTCCCAGCATCTCAGTCGATCGACTACCCCTCCTCGAACAGCCAACTCTTTGTCCGGCAGTCGATCGACTGAAACTCAGTCGATCGACTGCGAAATTTACGGAATTATCCAAAAATGTCTTCATATGGAATGTAGCCATTTTTCCTGGCTATCATATGGCTTTTGATTTGGGTCATTTGGAATTCTTCTCCGAGAGTTATGGTCTCCGCATCAAAACCTGCCACAAGCAAGGCGACGACGAACTGTCTCCACTTAAAGCTGCTTTTTACCATTCTTAAACTCAAAATTTGGAATTGTTGTAAACACAAAAGTTTTAGAAAATTCTCTCATATTTCCAATTGTCTAAGGTGGAGGCAAATGGCACAAGTGGTTTTGGAGTTATGGTTGTATTACGACAACTGAGACATCCACCGAGCAAATATAATTCTTTTAGCCACCTACAAAACAAGAATTCAAGCTTAAAACCCCAAAAATAGCGCAAACACCTCACACTTCGTACTCTTAAAGTTGAAAAGAATATCAACGAGAAAAAGTCTTAAAACCTAATGAAAAACGACTCGAAACTACTAGACACGACGCTAAACTCTAACTAAAAATAATAGGAAAAACACAACAATTACATGCAAAACATTATGGAATGAGTTGCACACAATGGAACTCACAAATAGGAAAAGTTTATTACAAAAATCTAAGTCATAACACATGAAAAACCAGTTCATACAGGGTGGTTCAAAAAAAACTATTACAAGCTTGATATTCAAGAAGGGGTGCAGTTGGGGACTAGCTCGTCAAGAGGGGCATCAAGATTATTGACGAGTCCAGCTTGCAGAATCACCTCGACCGTGTAAACACTCCACCAATCAGCATGAAGGGGTTGGTTTTCATCGTCATGCCAAAATCTAAAGGCCGGGAGATCATCTTTCAACTTTGCCTCGTCCAACTGGAAGTTAGCCTCCGCCGCCGAGAGCTGAGCCTTGACTCGCTCAACAGTGATGTTGAACCATGCCTTGGCTCCTCTCCCCACCTTCTTCAAGAAAGTCGTCGTGTGTCGGTATGTATCAATCAAGTGGCGCCTATATGATTCCATGAACTTTTTGCCCACTTCACTTCTCAAGAACGTACGACGACCCTTAGCTACTCCTTCAATTCTTCCTTCAGCCATCCTCTCAGCTTTTACTTCAGCAATCCCTTCCTGACGATCTATGCGAGCTGCTTCGTCCAATTACCTCTTCTTCTCTTGCACAAGACCTTCCAAATTTATTAATCGACCCCCCAATCGAGTGGCCTCATCCCTCATCATTACCAGCTGAATGTTGGCAATGTTTAGTTCCTCTTCTCGAGCTGCTAGTTGTCGACGAGCTTCATCCAGCTCTCCTTATGTTAAGGATAGTTGTTGCGGTTTCTTTTCTACCTGAACTGACAGATCGTCATATGTTTTCTTCAACTCGACCTTGGGGGTCGCCAAAATTAGATGGCTCGATAGAGAGGCCATCCAAGGTTTCAACTATTTTATGAAATAAGATGAAATGTAAGAATTATAACACAGTGTTGCACGAATGATAATGTTGGAATAAGTAAAGCACCTGGGTTCAAATTTGCGTTTTGAGTAGTGATTGGACCTGGTCAGCATCCTGGCATTGCGTGAGACCTTTTTCCAGACTCGGGGGACTCGAAGCGGATGCCTTTATAGTTTGAGTGCGGCAGCATTTTTTAGCAAGAGGAGCGCGTTGCGTTGGAGTTTGCTCGCAAGCTGGTTGCTTCCTCCTTTGTCCAGCACAGTTCCAAGTGGCATTTGATCTTCCACGTCCACAAGCTCCTTTGACTCATCCCTCGAAGCCAGAGTGAGCTCCACCTCTTTGTCAACGTCAATAGCGGAAGCTGAGACTGCCGACATCACTGTCGGGCTGGGATCTGATTGAATTATCGCTCCTCCTTCCGAGCTAGAGGACTTGCAGTCAAAAATAATCCTCTATGCAATAAAATGTGTGTTATTATTCATTTTGATACAGGATTATGATTAAAGGGATTTGAGATAAGGCAAAACCTACCAAATTTAGATCTCGTTATTTCCAGAGGTCGTTGGCTAAGACCTACAAAGGAGTACACCCTCTCTGAGTCCAAGAGCTTCATCACATTAAAGGGGCTTTTGCTCTAATCACTGATCATATCGAAGTATTTTTGGAATAGGGTTGATTGGTTTTTCTTAGAGGGAGCTGTTTCTTAGGTAGGGGTTGATTTTTGCCATTCAGTGAGGAATGGTCAGGCTTCAATGTTGTGAAGAGAAAAAAATTTAGTTCGCCATTCGTTCACTTTGGATGATGGGTTCACTAAAAAGCGCATCTTCTGGCGCGAGGAATGGTATAAAGAACCTTTCTGGTACTTTATTTTAAAGCAAAAATGAAAAAAACCTACGTCGGATTCTACATTTCGGTATGTACACAAAATTATATATCCA
The DNA here is from genome assembly GCA_014905375.1 of Phtheirospermum japonicum. Classification (NCBI taxonomy): domain Eukaryota; kingdom Viridiplantae; phylum Streptophyta; class Magnoliopsida; order Lamiales; family Orobanchaceae; genus Phtheirospermum; species Phtheirospermum japonicum. The sequence continues at coordinate 254,294 of BMAC01000139.1, forward strand.
GTTATGAATCTAATGGAATTACGGTCATTTTCAAAAGGGAGACTCTATACTTCTCCGATATGGCGATCAAGAACCAATGCGGAGGAAATCTAAATCCTGCTTTTAGGTGTTTATCAAAAAGGGTGATGTGTTTCGGAGGAGGATGGTCTGGGTCATTTTTTCCGGCTTCAGGGAAAATTGTTTTTGCAGTTGAAGGAAGGTTGAGGTTATTTAAGAACTCCTTGAGATTGCTCCGGTCCGGGAGTGTCCAGGGATTTTCTGTGGCTATTCTGGTAGCTCGCGGGAGAGGTGGCAGGTCGGTGTGAGCCGACGATTGTACTATGGTTACTGGGTTGTTTAGAGAAAAGTTAGGTTGTGAGGTTGAAGGCACTTTTGGTACACCTTCAGGGAGATTTTCAATTAGGGCTCTGGTTTGGTTCTCTAGTTTGGGCAGGATAATATTTTCCTCTGGTTCATCGGTTAAACCGGATTTGGGTGCAGTTGGGGTTTTTCTTTTTTTAGGGCGGACCAATGGATCTCTACAGATCCCGCTTCTGATGGCAAGTCTTGAGGAGGGGGTGAGTTAGGGTTTTGAGAATCGGAGTTAGATGAAGCTAAATTTGTCATATGATTATGTTGGTTAAATAAAGGGGAGAGAAGAAACAGAAGAAATTACACTCAGCAAACAGCGATTCACAAAAAAAAATGGAACATATAGTATTGGGACAATGAATTAGGGGGGACTTACTTATCATGATGACTGTTGTATGATGGATGCGTCGTGGTTTGCCTTGCTTGTGATTTCTTGCATAATTCTAGAGATATTTTTTGCAGAAGAAAATGGCGGATGTTTGTTTTGTTTTCTTGAAATGAGGACAGTGAAGATGAATAGGGGTTTTGTGTATTGAGCGGCGTAAAGTTGAAAGGACAGAAGGGATTTTCGATAGGCGGGAAAGTTGGTAGGGTTTTGGTATGGGCCTTTCAGTTTTGGCCCACATGATTAAATATATTACAAGGTAATGGGCTGGCAACGCGTGTCCGACACTTTTCAGAGCGCATTTAATGTTCTTAAAATGGGAAGTGATGGCTAATGATTTCGCGCTTTTACCAAGAGGCATGACGATTTGACTTCTGGGGTTAACTCATGATTACATTCAACTTGGTTTCCTACCTCAACCAAGTAAAATGTGGGGGACTAGCTGATACGACATCAAATAAATATTCACGTCGGCAAGCATGCAAGTATTATATTAATTTAATAAGCGACCTCTTTTTCTAAAAGGTGCAATCCTTTTAGAAGGTATGCGAGCTATTTTAAGGAGCGACGACCTCTCATATAAGAGTAACGAGCTTTTATGTGAGGTGGCGAGCTCCTATAAGCGATGTTAGGACACTCGGCATTGAGTGGTAGCTCGCTGCTGAGAGTTGAGTCCCACGATTTAACATGGTTTTGGGCCCTATTGGGCTAATACGGGCTAATTTTTGGGGTCCCGGTGGATTAAAAATATGGACATGATTATTGGCCCATAGCTATTATGGTGATTCAGGGAGAGTTCTCACATCTATGAAAACTTAGCGTACAGGAGGAATCCTAATTGTAAGTTGGTCGCTATTTATGAAATTATAGTTCTACTAGGAGGTCGAAACCTAGATTGGTAACACATCTCTCATCTATATAAAGAAGACTAAGGCCTCATTCTTTTCTCTCTAAGTTGATTTTTATCCTACATTTAAGCTCTCACACAACTCTTTCAAACACTTTCTGACTTAAGTATCGGAGGACCTACGCCGAGGCTGTCTACCGCCTGGCTTGGGTTTTGTTTTGTAGGAAGGATCAATCAGGTCTCTAGGAGCTTTTTGGAGGCTGATCAGATCGCTGACTACATATTTAAGATCAATATCTTCTATTCTTGAGGCACCAAATATTTCTGATCGCATCAACCCTTTATTTTATTATTTTTATTTTAAATCAACTTTCATTGCACTTTTTTTTTCTCATATCTACTCGCCCTCAAAGTTATCAATTCTTCTTTCAATCGTTTTTACCACTATTATTTAATTAAAATAGTTTTCATGAAAGAAATGATATCCAATTTGCATTTATAGCCAAGAAACTTCTACGATGCACGAATGTTGAATATTATATATGTGGCAAATTGTTACTTAATTGTCAGGAAAAGAAAACGGAAATAAAAGACTGGAAGATAAATTTTAAATTAATGTCTAAATGTCGAGCATTAAGAGCATTCCCAAAAGTGTAAATTTAAGGGCAACAATGTTAGGCTTAGGCCAAAATTTCCAATCAATACATTATAGTGCAAAAACCAATACATTATAATAAAAAATCAATACATTATAGTACAAAAATATTACAGTATAAAAATCAATACATCATAGCACGAGTCAGAGATTTATAAAAATTTAATATTTTACAGTACAAAAACCAATACATAACAGTACAAAAATTAATACATTATAGTATCGGGTCATTTTCTGACCCGTTGTGTTTGCCTAGATTTAGAGAGCGTCTTAGGCAAACTAAATAGCATCCTTATATATAAAGAGTGGTATATTTAACATCTTCAACACTTTGCACTTGACTTTATTTTCTCAACATTAGTTAAGAGCTAGTTTTATTTTTAGAAATTGTCATTCCAAAAGATACTTGAAAAGAGCAAGAAATGAGCAATCAATTAATGCAAGTAACTATATATAGCTGTTATGACTCCAAATTTAAATAGTGAGTATGTTATTTTTAGAAATTGTCATTCCAAAAGATACCATAAAAGAGCAAGAAATGAGCAATCAACTCATGCAAGTAACTATAGATAGCTATTATGATTTGGTGGATGACTCATGAAAATGAAGAGTTTTTCAATTGAAGAGTATTATGGGAAAGCTCTTAATGTACCACATAATCAACTTTATGTTATTGGTCAATATTTTGGCTTTCCACTCAACTTGTTCACCAACTGTTACCATCATATACTAGCTATTTGTTGCCACTTGCAGATTTTGTTAATTTTATTGAACATGAATGGACAAGCTATTCATACCTGTAGCTTTACCAATATTCATAAATCTTCGATTTAATTGAATACTAGAGTCAAATAACTAGGCAGTACACAAAAAAAAATCGTTGAAATTGTACACAAATTCGGTTCACTCCGGTACAAATTGACCACGGGTCTTCCATAACAAGAAAAGCGACTCATACGACCAAAATTCTTTGCACAGAAGAGAGCCTTTTGTTTTCTATAGAGCAACTGTAAATAAACCTCCAAACTCGACCAAAAAATTAGTTGAAAAACAGCCTAATCAATCTTTCTCATTAACCTACAAAACATTTAATTTATCTTTTGACCCCCTTTCTTTTTGCCTTTTCTCAATGCGATCCCTTTCACAGAAAGCGCACTCGACACGCTTCTCCCTTCTAGCCTCTTCGTTAGCTTCACCACACTCGCCATACCTTTTCTAGCCGCCGCACGATGCTCTGGCCTTTGGCTCATCATCTTGCGGTCGAGCGGCCAATACGCGTAAGGCTCGAGCTTATCTTTTCTCTTCAAATCACCGCCCGCCTTTTTGCTAGCGTACTCCTTGCCCGTGTAAGCCCATCCACTTTCCGATGTCTTCACTCGTTTTCGAGTTTTTCTTGAATTTGCAGAAAAGTGACTTCCAGCTTCACTTCGTCCATCAGCCTCCTCAGTCTGCTCTCGTTTATGTTTTCTATCGGCCTTTCTGCTCTTACCGTCCTCTTGAATAACTAGACGCCCTTCGGAATCTATGAATGGTTCGTCATCCAAATAATCATTTTTCGTCTTTAGTTGCTGCGATGATCGAAGAGCGGATCTTGTCTTCTGACGATCGAGTAAGTCGAGAGGCTCGTCGTTGTCTAATTGGTCGAATGCGTCTTCTTCCAAGCTCTTTGCGGTCTTTCGGCTTTTTTTGGAACTGGTCATGTTAAACAGATTGTTAGCTCAGACTTATTTCACAAAGTGTAAGAAAATGTTGGTTAACAATAATAGGTATTGCATTTTCAACTATACCCATATGGTTAATTAATTGTTTATTCCTTCTACTTGATATCTAAAAGTTGGTCATATAATTAAATAAGGGTATACATGGAAATGAAAAATTAACTGCATAATAAATGTGGTAATAAGCTTATCTTTGAGGGACACCCAAAATAGTAACGTGGGCCATCTTTATGGGCCGGAGGGAGTATAAAACAGCTATACAGTTAATTATCTGCTGACTGACCGTAATAAAGATGCTTTGGATTGTAAAGCAGACTTGCTTTGTCGACCGTGTATACTCTTTGCATCAGTAAATTCACCATCACTAATCATTGTCTCATCATCATCAAAATCGGAAAATACTTTTGTATGATTCCATCTGCTTATCCTGTAAAATAGATGAATGAATTAATCACCAGGTGTGCAACAAAAATTAAATTAGTACACAGTTATTATGGATCCATCTCTTTTGGATTTTAGAAAGGCTCATGAAGACCAGCCTCCTTTGCGGCTCTTTTTAAAATTTTCATTTTCCCAATCAAGAATGGATGCTTAAAAGTCACACACATTCAAGTGCTAATCTGATGATATCCAAAATACGATAAATATGTTCTCTTAATTCATAATTCATAATAGCCTGAAGTCACGGTTGAAAGAAAAACAAAAATAAATAAAGAATCAAGTAATAATAACAAAAAATAGATGATAGAGGACAATCCAAGGGTAAGCCAACAGATTCTAGATATCAAAAAATGGTTCAAGCATGTTAATTCCACCAGATTCGGGAGTAGTCCATTGCTGTTATAGAGTGGCAATGGCTGAACACGACACGATAAGAAACACGATTATAGAGACAAAGGCACGATCACGACATGACACAACACAACACGAAAAGCATGAAATTATAATTTAGTTAGATTTAAACTTATTGTTACGTTTATGATCGAATAAGATAGAAAATAGAAAAACACGATAGTGCGACACAATAACAAAATTTGCCACCCCTAGTTATAGTCGACAAAAAAAAAAAAAACCAAGTTTGAAGAACTTATATCATTTAGGTTCTAATCATTGCTCTTAATATCAACGTGCAACGGGTGGGGGAGAAGGAAAATACCTGGATGTAGTTGCTTTTGATACAACGGACTTGCCATCTACAGATTTGGCGGCATGTTTCTTCTCTTTCCGATCCTTGAGCTACATTTAGAAGAAAACATAGGATGTGCTATACATGTATTTTAGGAAAGTATAAATAATTAATTTCCCAATTTGAACAAGTACAAACCTTTCTTATATTAGTTAGGAGCTTCATATGCTCCTCAGGCATTACTTCCTTCACAGCATCCAGACCACATTTCTTCACGAGCATTTCAAGAAGCAGTTTAACCTAGAGAATAAACAAAATATAAATAAATAATTACAAATCCATGTAGCATATAATTAAACCGCACAATTTAAATTACAAGACAACTAAATGCCAAAAACTCACTTTTGCTTTGAAATGGTTTTTGGTGCCATCTTGCCAGTTCAGCAACCCTTCGACCATGCCGCGCAAATGTGTCTGCAGGCCTTCAGCTTGTGATTTGGCAACCAGTACCTTGAGCAAACCTAAATTAGCCTGCCACAAAAAGGAAACAACCAAAGTCAGACAAGACGTAGTATATTCCCAAAATAACGATTACAATGACCAGTTTCAATTAATACAGCACCTTAACAATTTCTTTGTTTTTTCTTTGAAGAAGGAGAAATGCGGATGGCAGAACATTGTAAGCAGAAGAAACGAGATCAGAGAACTCATAAGCCAACCGAGCTAAGCCCGTCATTGCAGCACTGATCATATGAGGGGTCTCACCCGCCAACCCCCCAGCAACCTATAAATTTTTAAAATTATATAAATAAAAAATTAGGAAAAAAAAAACAAAAAGATGACAAATATTAAAATATAGAAATAGCAGAGATATATGTTAACAAGTACCATGTTGAAGAATTGGAGCAATTTCTCATCGCCGCCTTTCTCAACATCTTCGCATGCATGGCCAATCTGGACGAGAATATCATATGCTCTATTTCTTGTTTTCTTGTTAGCCTAGTAAGAAAATAACCAATGAGAATCAGCCTATCTGAACCCGTAAGCTGCTTTCTATTTGAATACAAAATAACAAATTGGTCAATCAATACCTCTTTCAGCGCTAGTACAATTTCAGTTAGGAAAGAGGCAGTGATATCGTGCCTTCTCTTTTCAGATCCTTCCTGCAGGCATAGGTAAGCAAAAAATTAGCAACAATTAAAGTGTGAAATTTAATGACAAATCCCACTTACAATATCAATGTAATGTTTTACCTTAGTAGCATGGATGATCAAATAGTATAAACAGTTAAGCCTGTGACATTTAGCAGAAAAATGACAAGAGGGCAGTACTTCAATCATCAAACCGAGCACCTCTTCGAATTTTCTTGAAGTGAAGTCATCAGAGTCCTGTTCATTAAATTTCATTTAGGTCATCAGAACAAATGTTGGAAAAAAAGCAATAATAATACAATGACCACAATAATAATCACTCCACCGTTGAACTTTTGTTGAGAGTATACTATACTAGTAGTGTACAAATAATAAAAGCAATAAGAAAATGTCGCACAAATACATAAAATTCAAAGATAATTGATGTGTATAGCTCATTATTATCTTTAGTTCGAGCAATATAATGACATACGATTCATAATGTCATTCATAGATGCTATTTCTGATAACAATAATAATAATAATGAACAGGTTAAGTGGTACGCAATAAGAAAGAGGTCATGGGTTTATCAGCAAATGAATTCACAGAAACACATTTGATATGCTAATACCCGGGGATGTTATGCACGTGATTGCAAAATGATATTTCAGAATTTTACCAAATAGATGTTTTACATATTAAATGTGACATTAGATTCTACAGAATTAGATGCAAAACAAATGGCAAAAGTACATTGGAAAAAGGGTAAAAGAAACTAATAAAAATACACTAAAGCGAAATTTTTAAAGGAAATAGACTAAGAAGCTAAAGTAGTTTTGTTCTTTCAAACAATATACGCTGTTCCAAAATCTTGACATAATTTCAACCATAAATATTTTGGATTAAAAACCACTATGCACAAGATTCAGACCAAACTGAGATGATATATGCAAGAAACAAAACAAGAAAGAGTCGTCACTTCAACTTAAACAAGATTGAGTTTCTCTTATGTAATGGTACCAACTTAAATCCAAATAATTTTTAAAAATAACGTGTCTAACCCTAAACCAACCAAATAAAACCAACACTTTTACTTTTATAAAAGCTAGTTTTTATTGAAGGGATCATTTGAGCACCTGAAATAACAAAGATAGTGCTCTATAGGCCTTCTTCTGGATCAAGCCATCGACATCCTGGAACACAGAAAACATAATACTTGAAGGTTAGTTGAAAGCTTCTTACATCTAAAGGATGCACAATAGATACAGGTAACAAAGAAGAATATATGTGAACCTTCAATGCAGGTTTTAGAGCAATAAACAGAAGATCAATTTCCTTGGAATTCAAGCCAGGTAAAAGGGAAACTGCAAGGTCAAATAACTGTGCTCTGTACACAAGAAAAGAACTATATAAGCACCTTTACAGTAGGAAATAATTTCCAACTTCTTAGTCTATGCATAAAGGCTGTCGACAAGAAAATGGGAATATTGCTTATCATCTCAATTTTAAATCTTTTTATATTAAGATTTTATATTTATTGTTTAGCTTTTTTCAGAAATATTTCAAAAATTACACTATTCATGTCATTTCACTTTTCTATCAATTACTTCAACTCATATTTTCTATTAAAAATCATCATATTTTCATACATTTCATCAATCACTGACTCACAGAACTCTAAGGACCAATCATCATTTTACACTTTTATATTAAACCAACTTTAACCGTTACATTTTCATCTCTTATCCATTCACACTCCAAAATATTCATCTTATAAGAAAAAGCATCACTATTCTATCTCATTTCTAGAATTCCCAAAATAAAATGGTGTCCAATCACACCCTAAACAGCTCACCTGGCTGTTGACAGTGAACCTTCATCAGATGAGTTGTCAACCTGCATGGAATTTGAATCTTTGGAGTTCCTTGATTTTCCAGCCTCCTGAGTAACCTTTAGAAGCTTCTGCATGGTTTTTTTGAAAAACCATGTGACCACCTCCTTATCCGATATTGAAGCAAGCTCGCCAATTGTGGACTGCAAGAATAAGTAAGTTTTGAAACACTAACCAAAAATCTAGATTAATGGAGATCGAAGTTTTTCGAGTTGAAATTAATTCATTAATATGATTGTATCATTTGCTGTAATTCAACAAAATCATATAACCATTTAGCATCAGGTACCAAAAAACAAGGAGGCGATCCCAACAAGATTGAACTATCTAATATTCCAAGAATCAATTAATATCTTCTAAAAACGAAGGGGTAAATTGTAATGAAGTTACCTGCAAAATGCCGCCAGTATCTTTAGAAGATTTAGAATAGATCCCTGTAAGAACGGACAACAACTCACGAGCACAAGACTTCAGAGTAGTCAAGTTCAAACCAGCAACATCTGCAGTATAGAGTGCAATAGCCCGTTCTTCTGCTACGCCTATTTCAATATTCGGACTGTTCTGCTTCCCTTCCAGAATTCTCTTATTCTGCTGAATAAGAATCTGCAAACCAGAGCATATTAAACCACGAACCATAGGTTCTTCTTGAAGAGCAGTACATAATGCTCTCTCCAGACCATTGAAACTTTCTGCAGTATCAACTGGGTAGTTGCAAAATGACGGTAGCAATGACCACAATGAGTACACAATTCCATCGATACTTCTTGCTGAGTGTATCTTTCCTTCTCGCTCAAGCTGGATTGAGAATTGTTTATTTAGTACACACCAAAAAAAGAATATATTGTTAATAAAATACTCAGATATATTTATACCGCTGCAGATTTCTGCTTCATTTCTCTGATCATTGGTAGAATTGACTTGGTAAAGAAATTCAAATGAGCACCGACGGTATACTGTTTCAGTATTGGAAAAAGCCAAAGATTGCTCTCAGAGAGATCTTGGGCTTCCAAATTAAGAGGTAAAAGACTCAAAAAAGTCTCCGTTTCCATAGCTCCAAGAGCTTTTCCCATACACTCGTGCAACTGCCAAAATTAGTTATAGAACCATATAAGACCAGATATTAATTAAAATAAAATGAAATGCTTGGTTTCAATGAGATAAATTTTGTATCACAAACTAGGATCCAAAATAAACAGCAATTGACTATTTTAAACCACATCTGATAAACCTCTCGAACGTATATAAAGAGCTGTTTAAAAGCAAATATCTGATAAATCCTGTAAACAAATGATTGAAAAACACTGTAGGGATTTCATGATTGCATATGACCCTAAAATATTGATGAATGCCGCAGGGACTCAATTAGATTTATGGCTTAACACTGCTCAATTCTGGTGAGATGGAATATACGACAAGCTTGACTATCCAGGTTTGGGTGCACTAAGCTGAGGATCCTAATTGATCCAATGCAAATTTAGTAAGTTAACAATTATGCAGCAAAAGAATTAAAATTTATGTAGTCAGTTGGGTTTGTTACTTTGTAACAATTTGTGCTTTTGCCACAAATTATTAATAATTTCAGGGCATTTTAAAAGGTGAACTCACACGTTTGTTTTCATATACATAATATTGATGTCTAATTGAAGATCTTGCAAAGATGATTAACTTGATACATTATGCATTTAAAACTGATTAAAATAGAAAATTTTATGGTAATTCAAAAATTGGCACGAGAAATATATATATATATATAAATGAATCAATAAAAAACAATGATTGGAACACTCTGTTTATACTGTGGTCTTCTAAACACTGTAACTGAAATGTTGTTTTCACCTAAAAAGCTAAAAACATTTTTTTTTTTTTGCCTTATAGTTTTTAATTTGAATTAAATTATTAAATTAGCCCTAACTTGGTTCTCTAAAACCACAACTTTAAGACTTGAGATTGTTACTTGGAGAATGATTTACATGAAGGTTTCAGTGGCAGCTCGTTTTTTATGCATTCTAGCATAGGACCAGAGGGAGAACAATAAAACAGAAGTACTAAAAAATATTGCTTCAGCAGAAGAATTACAGGCAGTGACCAAACATGTTATGAATCCAAGTTTAGATCTCCTTTCACATTACCTGTTTCCTCAGAGCAAAGTCTTCATCTGGCAACTTCTGCATATCAGCTAAACTCTTGAGTGTCTCTTCCAGAAAGTAAGAGGAATATTTACCTGCAACGCCAAGTGGAAAGGGTGCTCAATTTCAAAATACTCCAAATCCTCTATAGATATCAGAGGAATGAGATTTTAAGTAAAAATAGGATAATTCCCGTATATTTGTTGAGAAACTGCAAGCGGAACAATGTGTTGGGTAAAGCTTTAATTATTTGCAAGCAGGATACCATTTAAAAAAAAAACTAAAGTTAACATGTTGCACGTATATATATCTAACATGGTTTAGATGTACAGATAACTGGTTTAACTACCTAGTTTGTCAAACAAGGTTGAAGCAATTTGAAACGACATATCCCAGACTGGTTCGTAATGATAATCGAGTAGGCTTTCAATAGTTGCACAAACTTTTTCTATGACAGTTGGGCCGGTTTTCCTTGTGGTTGCATCAGCATTGACGGTAATCTGATCAACACCCTGTTTAATCAAGCTCTCATCAATACATGATTGTATTAAACTCTTGAATGATGCCACCGCTGCTACCGAAGCCTCTTCATGCTCAGAAGCCAATATATCTGAATAGAACCCAAAGAAGATAGGCAGAGTGAATTTAAGTACACATGAAATAATTTAAGGGTTAATTACAAAAAATACACTTGAGATTTGACCTACTAACAAAAAAAGAACACCTATCTATGAAAATTACAAAACATACCCCTTGATGAGCAAAAAACATTTCAACAAATCCCCCACCCCCACACCCTCACATTTATAAAATATTATAGTTAGCCCCTTTATTAACACTGAATCAAACCCACAGATGTTTTTGTAATTTTGAAAGTGTTTTTTGTAATTAGGTCAGACCTCAAAGGTACTTTATATAAATGGAGCCCAGAAATTAAAGATAAAAGACGAGGGAAAGGCGGAGAATTAAACTTGTTAGAATTTTCCAAATCACATCTTATATCAAAAAAAAAAAAAAAAAGGTCGAAACTAGGAACAATTAACCTTTTAATGCATTGAAAACAACAGGAAGCTTGACCACACAAATTTGCCTGTTAAGTGAATAAACTTTCTTCATCCCAGTGTCCAGCAAACGAGCAGTGAACATCATGCTATCAGCAGATGACTCGTCCGGCGAGATTGAGGTAGTTAAAGAGCATAATAATTCAAGTAGAGCTTCTGCAGAAACTTCTCCAGCAGAATGAAGACACAGAGCATTCAGACCATCGGCTATGCGTCTGGTGACAATAGGATATCTCAATTCCAAAAGAGATTTGAAATACTTCAAGATGTTTGTAGTGTATTTCGACGACATGTAAGGAAGGCAGATTTTAAGAGCATCCAGAATGTAAAGGATCTCCTGTGCTGCTTTGGGCCCTTCGGAAACAGTTGAATTCGATCCTCCAGCAATAAGAAGAAATCTTTCAAAGATATTCGTTATGGCTTCACTAGCAGGTGCCAGCAACGGTGCAAGTGCTGGTGCTAACTGAAAATACTCCAAGGCCTCACACAGACATGTATGCGATTGTTTTCTAATCTGTGTTTCACCACCCAAATCGATGCTCAGTGAGGAAGGCTTAAAGAATGTAAGGTACCAGGTAAAAAATGGTCATCCATAAAGGCATATAACAATGTACACATTCCACAACTCATGGGTTCTTTAACAATCACAAACATCAACAAACCTAAATTACATTTTTAGTACACAGAAAGAAATTTATTACTCATGCCATTTTCAAAAATAGAACCCTCATTCCTTACATTGTAATTAGTAAAAAAGATTGTATGTTTGGGTACCAATTTGTCTCTAAGATATTACAAAGAGACACAATCTTTAGTCAAACTTGAAAACTCAAATCCCATGTGCAAAATTATAAAGTGAAAAGAAAAAAAGAAAAAACTTTAAAAATGACACCTCCGGCATTTACGATATTTCAAGCATATAAAGAGTCAATCTTTTGATTAAAAAATAATAATTAGAATAAAATCTTCTCCCCACAGCCAGAGGCGCATCAGATTAATGAAACAATTAACAACATAAGACAAAGTAAATAAAATGGCAAATGTTTCAGAGACCTTAAGCCGATCATCAGCTACATAAGCGGTGAGAACGCCGAACAACTGCGCCACGTCCGCCCACTCAACCTTCTCCCTCGCGATCAGCAACCGCGAAGCACACTTTATCCCGGGCACAACGCCGTTAACTCCGACGGATTTCACCCCAAGAATCCGAATTAGAAGCTCGGACAGGTAAACGTATTTCGTTCTGAGGACCACAGGGGAAAATCTGTCAATGACGAGGGACAGGATAGTGAGCAGGGCGTCGAGGAGGTGGCCCGGTGGGTCGGAGCTCGACGAGAGGCGATCGAGGGAGGAGCATGTGGCGCCGAAGTAGGTGATGGGGGTGAGAGGTAAGTTTTGGTCGATCAGTTCCTGCGACATAGCGCCAATGACGGCGCAGATGTGGAGGTGGTGCTCGTTGGTTGATTTGCTGAACTGAGAGAGGACGGCGGCGCAGAAGCCCTCGTCAGGGTATTGTGCCGGCGGCGCCGTCTCCATTTCGACGCCTTCCATGATTGCCGGAAAAGAGTGAGGCGGTGGCAGGATTTTAGTGTTTTAGGGTTCCGGGGAATAGGACTGTCGTGCACCCGTGAAATGCTCTTGATGGCTAAACTTGGCCTCGGTGCAATTTATTATATGATGCTCCACCTTGCAAAGTGTAGTCCACGAAAATATAATATCACGTTAATATATGTAAGTTATATTATATTATATAATATATATTTAATTAAAATTTAGAATTTATTTTTTTGAGTTTTTCATTTTACAATTTTTACTATTTAAAGGTTTAGTTTTTGATTTTAGGATTCCGACAAAAATTATTATCGTACCAGTTATATGTGATGATATATATATATGTTAGTTATGTGTGATGATATATAACATAAATTTAGGTTTAGGGTTTAATTTTTTATTTTAGGGTTTTGTTTTCTATTTTAGAGTTTATTTTTTTCATTTATTATTTTAAATTTTAAGGTTAGGATTCCAGTTGTTTGTGATGATATATATTAGTCATATATAATTATATGCACAAGTTAGATGTGATGATATGTACTAATTAGACGTGATGATACTTAAATTATTTTGTGCATCTTATAAGGTGCACCCAGATCCACGGTATAATGACTCAATAGAATTGTCTTTTATAATTTAATTATTTAAAAAAGAAAAACAAAATGTGTGAGCCAATGTAGCTGGGGTGCGGGGGTCTATGAGTACTTGCAAAGCGGATATGTGGTGTTAATATTGGTTATTTAGATTATATATAATAGGGAAAGGACAATTGTGCCTTAAGTTTGTATAAATATAATATAAGGACCTAATAACTATAATTATACTTAATCTTTATTTTTTTTTAAATTATTTCTCAAAACTCCTCATTTTACTCACCTCTTAGATATGCAAAATCAAACTAAAATAAAAATAAAAATAAAAATTTTGGAGCCCAAAATCATACCAATTCGGAAGATCCTCTGTAAAATAACTTTTTCAATTCGAAGCCGGAATCCAATTACAACCTCGCAGCAATTCGAAGTTGGAATCAAAGCTACAAATCTCAAATAAAAAATCCTGCAATTCTAAATCCACATACCTTTAAAAAACTTCATCAATTCGAATCAAGAAATTGCAAGCAATTCAAAGCTACGGAACCTCAATAAGTTACAGCATTTCGAATTCAGAACCTGACACAAATCGCATCTGCGAAAGTGTTTAGAGAGCGAAGGTGAATCGTGAAAAAATGAATAAGTTCCGGAGAAAATCCAAACATATAAGGAAATTGTTTCTATTTAAAAATTGTTGTTTTGATCAGATGAGTTGTATTGAAAATAAATTAATCGATTTTGAAATTTTCGCATTAAAACATGTTTTCTTTATTTTGAAATTCAAATTGTATTATTTTATGTATATTTCACATTAAATTGATGATATCAGATCAGATTATTGTAATTAAGCTTGTCGATATTGGTGATTCTAGTTTTCATGTCATTATTTCAAAAAAAATAAAAACATCGCGATTGTTTTTATATTGTTTGTATATTTCCTATTAAATGGATGATTATGGATGAAATTTGTGAATTTGTATTTTTTGTTGGTGGTTATGGTTTGCAAATACTTATTTTCAAATTTATTTTCTCGTAATATTTTCTATACTGTTTCTTTAATGTTTATTTGATGTTTTCGAATAAAATGGATGTTTTAAATATCCAGAATTCATTGTTGTTTCCCTAAAATGCTTCAGAATGTGTTTCAAAGTACTCTTGCATCTGATATATTTTGTTAGTGTACATATTTTGGTTTGTTTTGTAATTTATTGTTTCATTTACGTTTCTGGTTGGTTTCCATTTTGTTTTATCATGATATAAATGCATGAAGATGGCACATATTCTAGTATTAGTGTCCACAATGGACAATAGAAACAAAACAAGTCTTACACCAACTTCAAAACAACATAGATACTTGTTCCAAATGACAATATTCACAACACTAAAAGAAATTTTTGAAGAGCAGATACAAATCAACAACAAGCAATAAACAATGCAGATTAAGTACCAATTTCAGAAATGGTTGCCACCAATTAATATTGAAACTAACTCCAATCTCAAGTTCTATATGCAAATAAAGATCAAGGAAGAAAATTTGATGAAATTCTCTATGTGCATCGACATCATCGTCAATGAAGAGATTTCTTCCTCACAAAATCTAGAGAAACAAGTGTGCAACTGATTGGAAATATTTCTGAAACAAGCACCTCAGAAAACACAGACATGTGCCAATAAGAAGGAAATGAGGGTGATACAAGCAACATCATATCGATAGAGGCATGGGTAGTTGATAACATGGATAAAACATTCATTGACTTCATTGACTTTGCCAAGATTGTCTGTAAAAATGCAACAGAAGAAGCCAAAATCTTGCAAACTGAAGAGTCAACACACGAAAAAGATGAACTTTAAGTCGGGGACGTCTTTGAAGATAGAAAGGTGTCAGCGAAACACATAGCCTTGTATGCTTTGAAGAATCATTTCCACTTCAGAGTGAAGTAGTCATGCAAGATGCAATTAACATATAGAATATTGTTGAAGATTGCAACTAGCACTTGAGAACACCCACAAATATTTAGACGATGAGGTTCGTAGTCAAAAAAATGGACAACAACCACACTTATTCGCCAGATCAAATGATGAGTTGCATCGAGAATGCTACTACAAAACTTGTTGCGGATCTTATAAAATCAAAATACCTCAAACACATCAAAATGGTGTACACACTGGTAGATATCATGAGGGACATGAAGAACGAGCATAAAGTAACCCTGGGATAAAAAAAGGTATAGTGATCAATAGAAAAGGCACATGAAATATTGAGAGGAAAGCCAGATGCATCTTATCAAAAGCTACCGGCTTACCTCCATATGCTAAAAAAATGAGTTTTGGATCAGTTAGAGTGATACTAAAACCGAGGACAACAATCTCCTATTCTTGTTCATGGCTCTAAACGCATTAATTAAAGGATGGAAATACTGCAAGCCGGTAATTGTTATTGATGGTACATTCTTCAGAGCAAGGTATGGGGGAACATTAATGTTCGGATGCTCACAGGATGCAAATGGAATAATTCTCCCTTTGTTTTTTGCAATTATAGATAGCGAGAATGACAACTCTTGTATTTGGTTTTTTGAGAACTTGGGTAAAGCCTTTGAATATAGAGAGAGGTTGTGCATAGTGTCATATAGACACAACAACATTGTTTAGCAGTAAAAGAAGTACTTAGTTCATCTCTGTTTCTATGATGTTTCTTGTGCGTTTCTAATTTTTTTTATTGCTTCTACGCCCTAGTCATTGGGAAAGTGAACACTGTCAAGACATGTGATATGTTTCTCTCGTGTTTCTAGTTTGATTCCTTCTTGTTTTTATACACTAATAAAATTAGTGTTTGTATAAAAAATATCAATTATGTAAGTTATATGTTTCATAGTTGTTTCACCAATTCAATTGATTTTTATAGGTGTATCCTGAAGTAGCTCAAACGGCATGCATGTACCACCTCATAAATAACTTTAAAAATACTTCCAAAGGAATTGGCAGAATCCTTTACAGGCACGGTGAAAGCCTACACAAACAAAGAATTTGAGAAACACATGACTACGCTTGATAAACTTAGTATCAGAATTAGGTTGTACCTTTCAAGTATCGGCTACAATTAATGGGCTTGAATCTATAGCGCGAATAAAACATATTGTACCATGACCTCCAGCATTGCAGAATCATTGAATGTCGCAAATGTTGCAGGAAGAGAACTACTGTTAACTACTCTGCTAGAGTACTTAAGATCTTTGCTTCAAAATTGGACTTTCAAAAACAGAGATGAAGCAAGATCAACATTCACAAAGATAGATAAAACTGCAGAGGAATATCTGACAAAGAACCACACCAGTTCTCTATCATTAAGAGTAAGGTTCCAACTAAGTTATTTCAAAACTTTTCTTTTATATTTCTTTAATGTTTTTGCATATGTACGGCAAGTGAAGAAATCAAATGATCACATATTCAAAGTCAATGAAGATGTGAAGGTGTTTATTGTTAACATGAAGAAAGGTTTTGCACATGCAACATGTTTTAGATGGATGAAATCCCTAGTCCAAATGCCATAGCATTATTAAAAGAAATGAATCTGAGTCCTTACAACTATTATTCAGATTACTACATAGAAGAATCAATGGTTTCAACTTATTTTAAAATAGTTTATCCAATTAGACATGAAGCTACTTGGACGCTACCAAATGAAATTCAAAATATAGTGGTTCTTCTCCCAATCGGCATGTCAAAATCTAGAAGACCGAAGGAAAATAAATATACAAGGCGGTATGGGAGAAAGATCTGAAAATTAATTGTGGGAAGTGTGGTTAGCCGTGCAATAATAAGAAGACATGCAGGAATGCTCCCTCCTCCCCCCAAAAAATACTTATTTCATAGTTAATTCCATACACGTTACATGGTTATTTCTTGAATATTTTCATACATGTTGCACTCGCGAACACATACCACTTTGTTTCTAAATTGTTTCAAGTTGGATGAATTCATTTTTTTCATTAGTATTATTTCAAGTTTGATGAATTGATTTTTCTTCTTAGAGCATTGCCTTTGTTTCTGAATTATTTCAAGTTTGATGAATTAATTTTTCTTCCTGGGCATCACCTTTGATTGTATATATATTTGTTTCTTGCATGTTTTTAATCTATTTCATACTTGTTTCTACACCCTAATATTTGAGAAAGTGAACCCTGTCAAGGCATGTGTATATGTTTCTTGCGTGTTTGACATGTGATATGTTTCTTGTGTGTTTTAAATCGTTCTTCTGCTTGTTTTTATACCCTAGTAATTGGGAAAATGAACCCTGTCAAGGCATGTGATACGTTTTTTTGCGTGTTTCTAGTCTATTTCCTATTTTTTCTATACCATAGTAATTGAGAAAGTGAACCTTGTCAAGGTATGTATTATTGTTATATTAACCTAATCAATAAAATTGAAGCATAATATACTAATATTATTTTTTATACATATCTTTTTTTTTTTTTATATAAATGTAAATTACTCCACCTACCAAGATTATTTCAAACAAAAACATAATCAATGAAAAAAAATGAGGCATACTGCTCTAATGTTATCTTGTGTTTCTACATTGTTTCTAATTTGTTTTATACTTGTTAAGTGAACCATTTTTTATTAATGTATTATGTTTTCATAACGTTTTCACTTTATTTCATATTTGTTTCTATATCATAAATAAAGGATTTTTTATTTTTTTGAAAAAATACATCAACTTAGAATACTAAAAACACGAAAAGGAAAAACTAAAAAAGAAAGAAAATTACAAACTACAGAAAATGCAAAAATAAAAAATATAATCATAACATTGATAACAAAAAAGAAGAACCTATTATTTAAATGAATGAACTTTCTGAAAAATAAACCCCATGAAGCCAAACACATAAATTATTTTCAAATTTTTTCTAACAAGTTTCATACTTGTTTCATATCTTAACATGCATTCCCTCCAAAACACATCATCATAAACCATTGCCTTTTTTCATGCAATTACTCCATAGTGTACAAAACAATTAAGAAAAGTTATTTAGCTCAGACCAACTTCAATGACTTTTAACCATTCTTCAGTGCAACCTCGGTTTCAACATCATCGTCTTCATCAATTCCTCTATTTTGCAGCTTCAATCTAGCATGTTTGTATAGAAGGTGGCTATACAACAAGCGTTGATTATGCACATTGAATTCTTTCATAGACATTTCCAGAAATAAAGTATTCTGCATACGATGCAATGAACACCCCACAATTGCTACACAAAGAGATAAAAAGCATAAGGTTAAAAAATGATTAAAAAAACAAATAAAAAAATTACTCTATATATTTTGGATAGGTATATCTTTCACCACTTGCGAGCATGAACTTCCACAACGTAAGCACCTTCACACAACACAATGTCCATTTGAATTCATAAAATGCTAGCATTGAAAGGAAACGAGGTAGCAAAATATTATACTCCTTCACAGTAGCCTTAGCAATCAAAACTCAATAATCAAATTCTAAGATATTATACAAGTAGATCACTCGCTCCTTCACACTGAACCGTCCTAAAACAAATGTTTGTCCTTATTATAATGAATGGGAAGCAAGACATGATAGGCCTCCAACCATGGTTGTCCACAGAAAATGTCATAACCGATGATGTACTCAACCATATTATTGTTTACGTTCACCGTGGAAAAACTAAGGTTCTTCCTTCTTTGCTGGTTCACTGATTTGTATTTCCCATAAACATCATCCAGATAACTATGAAAAACTAAGTCGGTGGTTGTTAAGTTAATATCAAAATGCCCATACTTCCCTTTATTCCTCATATAATAGGAAAATACATCAAGATGCTGCAAAAAAATAAGGAAAAAATAAAAAAAAAATAGTAAGGAAAAAATAGAAACAAATAAGAAATAAAACATAAATAACCAAGAAACAAAATAGAATTTATTTTTTGAAACAAATAAGAAACAAAACAAAAATAACTAGGAAAGAAATAAGAAAATAAAATAAAAACACAATAGTAAGAAATAAATTAAAAAAAGAAATATTAAAAAAACTTACGGTAGCATTCAAGTACTCATCAATAGTGTAAAGTTTATAAAACCAAGATTTATGGTGCAGTTCACATAAACCGAGCTTTAAGGAGGGTTCGATCTTGTCGTCTTCAGCAGAATAATGTATTTTGCTGAAAAGACATATCAATAAAAAAAAAATCATAAAATAAGTCACAAATTAATATCATGTTTCATGATTAAATGTTTGAATACAGTTTTAACAAATAATCATAAACAAAAAGAATTCATTACCCTTCAGCAATAAAACATGTGGAAGAAACTCAACCAACCCATTTATACTCACATCTGAAGCTTGACCCAAATTATCATCCAACACATACCTTCCTTTCACCATGGTAGTCTTGGGTTCATTTGAAGAACTAGATGCTTTAACACTACCATCACTTGATAAACTAAAATCACCGGTGAAAGGACTACGATCATAGGATCCGAGTTTTCCAACTCTCTTCGGATGGGGGGATGCATCACCCAAATTCACAACTTTAGCCTTACATAAAATAATAGGAAAAGAAATAACATGTTATAAATCACATAATAACTACCATGTATATATGAGAAACAATAATGAAACATAACTGAAATAATTTAGAATTAAACCTCAGCAGAACGTACTTTTAATTCAACACAGAAGTACACACAATCCCTTCAAAGTGAGAGTCAGTCAGTTTGTCAAAACTCACCATCAGGATACACAGTTGAAGAAAGAGTAACAATAACAATTGGGTCATCAATAGTTGCAGCATTGTCGGAAGGACCAAAGAAACTCAATCCCAAGTCAAAATAAGAAGTAGAACAAACAACAAGAACATCTTTCATGAAATTTCCCCCCAATTAAACACCACCACCAAACCTTGAACGCCTCCGAAACATTCTAAACAGCAGGAGGAACCTCTTCCCCATCAACAACTCGACCTGCCTGATCATCTGTAGCCTTCTTATCTATATCAACATCCAAATTGTCACTATTAAGGTCTTCTACAACGATATCAATAGCCAAATCAATATCATCACCAGCATCTTTATTCACATACTTGCCACCCCCAGAAGCACCATCAGCCTAAAAGGAGAAAACAAGATAAATAATTAACAACAACAACAACAAATAAATAATATTGATACAAAGAATTGAAAAGTGTGTATATATAGGCACCTCAATTTTCTGCTTGATATCACCAAGCTCAGTAAATATAGCCTCGAACTGTTATTTTATGTAAACATAAATATTTTTATAAAAGTCGTCAAAATCCTAGGATAGCTTCCCCTACTTCGAGACCACAAGTCCGAGCTATTTATAAAAAGCCTTAGATGGAATATTAATAGAAGTAGACTGTGTCTTGTGCTGTAGAAAACAACGAAGCGTACTACTTTCCTCAACATCAAAAAACCTAGCAAAGCCATACCTCGTTATCTCAGCATCTGTTGGAACATTCTTTTAATTCCAACTACAAAGAAAATACACACACAAACAAAAATCAGAACAATAACACGGACACAAGTCTAGAAGTAACTAATAAACATTTATGAAATCAAAAAGAAATATACATAAAAATGTTATGCATAGCTAAGAAATAATAATTAAATAATTATGAACCAATAATAAATAGACATAGAAATGTTATGCATAACTAAGAAACAATAATGAAATAATTATTAAAGCAATAAGAAATAGACATAAAAATCTTATGCATAACTAAGAAATAATAATGAAACAATTATGAAATCAAAAAGAAACAGACATAAAAAATGTTATGCATAACTAAGAAACAATAATAAAAAAAAACCTTGAAACAACATAAATAACTAACTGTTGAGCAGTCAAGTTGAAGATCTTCTTATCACAAGCATCCAAAACTCAGTCCAGTGTCCGAATAAGTCCAGTTTAAAATTTGAGGCCTGGTTTCCCCTAGTTTGTTGCAAATCTTGCCATAAGCCTCTTGATAACACTAAAAAAAACCACAACTGTAGAGCCAAATGAAAGCCTGACAATTGATAGAATTTAGAGAAAAGTTTATTTTGCTTCCCAAACTCCACCCAACTTGACGCTTTGCCTCTTCATATTTTTTTTTCTTTTCATATACTTTGCCTCCTGAACTATGTGTTTTGCAATTTACCTCCTCGAGCCATTTTCCAGTGAAAATTATTGTCAAAAAGTATTCTCGACAGATTTTTTTTGCATAACTGAAGGCAAAATTGTCCTTACATGCTCAATATTCCAGCATACCTTGAAGAAGAGTCATATAGAAGGAATATTCTCTCCTTCAATTGTGCAAAGAAATATCCGTCAGAAATAATATTTGTCAAAAATAGCTCAAGGAGGTGAAGTGTAAAAAACTCACAATTCAGGAGGGAAAGTGTACAAGAAAAACTAAGAGGCAAAGTGTCAAATTGAGTAAAGTTTGGGAGCAAAATAAATTTCTCTAGAATTTACTCCACTTCACAATAGTTTTCTCATCACTAGCAGCTTTATTATCAACGATAGCTTATCCCTTTCGATCAAGTAGCTCACTCTTCCTCAAAGCGTTTATCATGATGTCAAACATATTACTTTCCTAGGGATAAGTATCGACATGGCCATCATCAAGAAGATTAAAAAATTTTCATTCACAGCATGCACACTAGTTAAAGAGTAGTAAAAAGATAAAAATGTAAAAAATAAAGCAAGTCCACTTTCAATGCATCATCATCAACACAATTAGTGCCTAATAAAAGGTTCTCAATACTCAACCTGCTGAACTTCAACATATTTGTAAAACACTTATGATAGACTAGTGAACACTTTAAATCAGTAGTAATTGGAGGCCTCTCACCGGCAATACTTAGACCAGTCATCATGACGAACTCACCCTGCACAAACCTCAATACCTCTCCACTGACAAGAACCGACAACTCGTCTTTCTTCTCACTCACAATTTGTCTCAACAATGAATAAAAAAGTTGGAGCTGAACATCAATTTCATGAACGTCCAGGAAATACCCAAAGCATTTGTTCCTGAACTGATATAACTGAGTAGGAGGCAGATGTTTTTTAAAATTTCCAATAACTTGAGTAGCATACTCGGTACTCACATGAGCAGTGTACCGATTTCTCGATTTAATAACATACCCTACCTCCCATAAACAACACAGAAACAAAAGAATTCATTAAAAAACTATCCAAAGGCAATAAAGACAATTTGACACAACTAAAACAGACACTAATAGCACCAAGAAAGAAACATAACATCTGCAGCTGTTTTTTCACAAAAACACACATGCATCGTAGAAATAACATGGAAAAATAAAGAAATAACATGGAAAAATAAAGAAATAACATAGAAAACAAAAAATTTTATGAAAAAATAATTCAGAGATAACACACACCAATTGATACAACTAAAAGATACACAACAACAACAAAAAGAAACAATATAGAAATAAAACACACAAAAGCCCATAAACAAAATAGAAATAGCTTAGAAACAACACATAATCGACATATAAACAAACTTAATTTATGAAAAAAAATAATTCAGAGACAAAACACATGATTTGATACAAATTAAAGAAATACAACATAAACAAAAAAGAAATATGAGATATGCAGGTACTTTTCTCAAAAACACGACTCGCAAAAGCCCACATATACATCATTAAAATAACTTAGTAATAACAAAGAAACAACACATTAAAATATTATATGGAAAAGTCATTCGGAGACAACACAAACCAACAATAAATAATTGAAAAAACTATAAGAAACACATGAGTAGCAAGAATCTGCAAGCTCTTTTGACAAAATACACATGGAACTTTGAAACACCCGCACATTAAAAAGAATTAGAAAGACCTACACATACATCATATTAGAAACTTAGAAAAACCACAAAAACAAACTCGAAAAAAGGGAAGAAAATAAACAAAACTCCATGGGAACAAAAACTTCCAACATCACCTCTATCTTCTTTTTTTCCTCTAATTTTTCAGATCCACATGACTTAACGGGACTCAGCCCTCGCTTGGAATGACCTCCTTTAAACTTCACAATATATTCATAGTCTTCACACGCAACCTTACTCTTCCTGACTGGCGGTAGGAGATGGAGGACTTGGATTTTTCCAAATTTATTAGACTTCATAGGACTCAACTCCCTCTTTAATGTACCTACTTTAAGTTTCACGATATTTGTTTTCTTCTTCACAAGCTTCTCCTCCGCGGCATCTTATCTACCACATATGACTTCTCTTTTGTGTTACTCTACAAATCACGTTTAGAAACTGGATTTTCACCATCTTCTCAAACTCTTGAATTTTATTCGAAGCTATCTCTATACAGTGAACAAACCAAAAATGATTATGATCATTATATTGTGCAGGAACGGAAGAACTTGCACAAACATAAATTCAGAAACTGCACAGAATTGAAAATAAACTGTCGAACAAGTTATATCTGAGAAACCGTACCAGTAAACTGCTTTAATTGAAGAAAATTACATCGATGGTAGTTTATTTTGAGCTCAAATCTCGTTTCAAAAACCCTAGGAATGGATTAATAGAGAAAATCAATAGAGTCACTGATTGACTTGTTTATTTTTTAAAATTCAAATCGATTAAAATTGATGAATTCGAAACCTACGCAAAACTCTCGATTGAAATTCAAAGTATTAGTTGTTTGTGTTTGTATAGAAGTGTTTAGTAAATAGTTGTGAGTTAATAACTATTTGATTGTATAAAAAAGATCAAAAAGAATAGTAAATCATTTTATTTTAGATGTTTCTTTTGTTTATAAATAGACTTATAATATAATGACATTTGCAAAAAAAAAAGTCGCTATTTAAAAGTTCTTATTTATAAAAGTTTCTTAATTCAAAATTTCTTATATATTAAATTTAGTTTTTATAGTTATTACTATTTTTTATTAAAATATTAGTTCCAAATAATCTTTTCATGTAAATTAATAATAAATATGTTTTTTTGTTTTGCAATTTGAGTAAAGTTTTCATTTCATCTCAAATTCCAAATCTCTCTTCAAGCTTCTATATGGAGCTTTTTCAAAATTACCTTTTGAACCAAAAAAGCTAATTCTAATCTCTATTTACTAAACAACCAAATTAGAAGATTTCACTAGTCAATGCTCTAAATTGAAGTCAAATCTCTCCAAACCTTTAACTTATAAACACTCCCATTCAACGGCGACAATCCTGGAATAAAAAAATTGCAAGAAAATTAAATTTACTACACACAAATTTATGCCAATAAGATTCTCTCTCTCATCATTTTGCATCAATATCTCAAGTCTCGGCAAAATCTTGTTTTGCACTCTAACATCTAACTCATTCCTTAAAAAACAAACAAACAAACAAAAACTCATATGTCATTTCATCGTTCCTCTTTCAAATTTGGCTTATTTCTTACATATATATATGTTATTTGATATTAATTGTTAAAAAAGCTGTAAAAAAATTCAAAGCTTTTTTAATTAATTGTGAATGCTGGAAATCAAGATGCCCTAATTAAAGCTCCTCCCCTCTTTTCAAGCCCCGTCTATTTACCCCAATAATATATTTAAATAAATCTTGATTACTCTTTATATTATTATTATTATTATATTCTTTTTTTATTTTAATAGCGGTGTTTTATTACAATAACTTTCTATTCGAATATATTATATATTTTTATTTTTACTCGGTGTGTTAAATTGAACCCAAAATATTTTGAACACACATAAATTAATAGGTCCAAACTTTGAGTCATATCAGTTATGTTTGGTTTGCAATCCTCAGCCGATTTGGATTTGATTTAGCCTACATGGTAAGCCCAATTACTAACCACCTGACCATTCCATTTTCTTCATGATTGTAAACTTGTAATCAGATAAGTGATCAAGCACTGAACACATACCACTCGTCATTTTCTTCTGTTTTCCTTTCTTTACCTTTCACCTCCGCCGGCCTCGCCGTTGACCGCAAATGACTGCCACCAGTTAGTTGGTAATGC
Source organism: Phtheirospermum japonicum (assembly GCA_014905375.1). Lineage (NCBI taxonomy): Eukaryota > Viridiplantae > Streptophyta > Magnoliopsida > Lamiales > Orobanchaceae > Phtheirospermum > Phtheirospermum japonicum. Next base: position 279,761 of record BMAC01000139.1, read on the forward strand.
TTTGTAAATTTTATGTCAATTTGTTCGTATGGATGTGTAGAGTTCAATTATTCATTTAATTTTGAGAGCTGATGCTGTAATAGTCATGTCGGGACTAAGAACGGTCGCTCGTCGGTGACCGCCCGTTTCGACCATTCGGGCTGTCGGGATTTTATGAAAATGTATACTTGAAAGCCCTCTTTGAGAGCTACCTATTTTTGATATTGAATTATTGTATCAATAAGTTTTTGGGACTGTGTGTGTTATGCTTAATGTGTGTGTGACCGTGTGAGTGCGTTTATGTATTTCCCAGCCATGGATGGCCGGAGATGTACCAGGGTGTGGTAAGGAGCTGTCGAGGTGGAGGGTCGTTGGTTTTGGGTGGTCTCAAGGTCTCCTGTGTCTGGTTGGGATGAAAGGATGTGTTGAATTTTAGTATTGAAGTTTTGGGGTAGAAATGTAATGGTTTAATAATTCATGGGTTAGATTTTGGGAATTACATAGAATTTTTGACTTAGTTGTAATTTTTGAAAATTTTAATTTGTACCCTCCCCCAAAATTAAGTTTTTCTTTATTTTAAACTGGCCCTAAATCAAATTCTTCAAAACCTCGGAATGACCCCTTGAACTTTTAAAAGTTCTTAGAATCCTGTTTTGGCACAATTACTTTATTAATTTTTCTAAGAACGTACAATTTACTTATTTTCAAGGAGAAATGGGTCAAACAACTTATGAATGAATTCAAACTCGAACAATAGATTTGTTACAATATTCTCTCACGAAAAGTGTATTTGAGATTATAATTTTCCCTTGGATTTTAAATTTAGAGTATCGAGACTCAAACGTCCTTATTATCATGTTTCACATCCCAAGAATACTATTTTCACTTCCCAGTATCTTAGAATCTTCAACGTATGTGGGTAAGATGATTTAATTTGGATTTTGAAAGTATAACAAAGAAAATTATTTTCACTGCATACATATCAACATGCATGTTCTTGTTTTCTCTAATTATATGAAGTTTTGGGATTAGGATGTTATTACATGGTTTGTTCAAATGAAAGAAAATGAATATTATTATTTATGTTAAAATCATTCTCCATATCTTTGAATTCGTTAAGAATTTTGTCAACTATTGTAAGACTCATATTTTGTGGTATTTCGTGAAATATATCTTGGTCTGTCTTGAGTCTGTAATTGTTTGAAGTTTGCATGTGTTAGAAAATATACCGATCAGGTCGCTTATGGTTATTGTTTGACTATCCATGGTCTATTCGCATCTCCTGGTCGAGTCGGAGCCGTTGGAAGGAATGGGTGTATATTTCTTATATTATGAAATATGGCAATTTCTTGGGTTTTATCCCATCGTGAAAGGGACTTCGAGCTATTCAGGAAGCATGCGGTGGCTTGAGGCTTCAGCATATTATATGAATTCGGCTTATACTGGCGTGTCACCTTTCATGGTGAGTGGAGAACATAGAAAGGGTTTGATGTCTGATTAACATTAACCCTACATTTCTCATTTGTTTGCTTAACCTGGTTTGGGAGCTAAGTCTATGTGAGGGAGCCCCTCCAACCACAATCTAGATATGTGCTACACACGAGAGCCACCTCTATAGTCTTGTACTAGGGTGCCAGTCATTTGAGTATGTGAATCTGAAATTCACAAGTGCTTGCTATTTATTGTGGGTTTTCATCTCTTCGTCTGCTAAATCTACATTTATAAGCATGCGTGAAAAACTTTTGACACCAACTTATATTTTACAAAGACTAAACATTTCTTTTATTAAACAAATATGCGTATTTTCCTCAAACATTACAAAACTCAATTTTCCTTTTAAAAAAATGTTATAAATTTTAAAACCCAATTGAGCTTCATTAGATCACTCTAAGTTTTAAATAAAATTTCTAGATGGTGAGACGTGGAAGGCGGTAGTGAGGCAAACGAACAACTCAGGACCGACTTGATTTTGGGACATCTAGTATTTGGTTTATTTTGGTTTAGGCTTTTTCCTAACATTAATTAGATTCTTGTTAATTTCTTGCCAATTTTAGATTTAAATTTAGTCTTCTCCTATATTTAGGTAAATATTCCTACATAAGGATTATTATCTTTATTTTGGGGCATTACAGAAGTAGTATCAGAGCTTAAGTACTTAAGCATACCCAGGATAGGGTCTTTGGCCTGTGATTGGAATATCACTGCCAGTCCTGGACTTGAGTAATGAATTTGGGTAGAGTAAGGAGTAGCTGCGCGCTTAATGTTGATTGAGTAGTAGGTTGATATGGCTTTGGTCACCTTTAGATTGTCAATCTTGAATATCAATTCGTTCACCATGAACCCTAACCCCACTAGGATTTCAATACTTTTGAACCCTTTATTATCATGAAATATCATGCTCATTTATCAGAACATAACCTTTTCACTGCTTATAATTCATCGTCAACTTTCTTGAAATTTAGATTTTAACATTACTTATCTCTTCTTGTGAATATCAAAGGAGAGACTTGATTATCGACACAATCTTCAACCTTGATGTTCTAATGAAAGATTTAGACTCAACTAGCAATTTCAAAGGATGTGGGGATTTATGGGACTTGAAAAGCTTCAGCGAAAGTGTAGCATTTAAACTTCTATTTGTCATAAATACCAAATATTAAGATGATACATTCAAAAAATTAATGAACCAGATCAATGAGTGGAGATCTTCGACATCCGAAGAAGTTAAAACAATGAAGAGTCGAACAAATAAGAGTTGATGAATGAACAAATCGATAAATTACGAACATTATTTTGACATGGAAGTTAGTCTTATGATCTCTATTTGTCTAGCCAAAGAACAATGTGTGGTTTTTGCGTGGAGGAGATGAACAATGGGATGATGCACATATGATTATCAACAAACTCAAGCCATCAATGTTTAAGAAATAACGGGAGGAAAGTTTATAAGACAACCCCACGAGGCACTACGACCAAAGGGGATGCAACAAGAAGTATCAAGAAAGATTATGGTCCTATAGAAAAGTTAGATAAACGTATTCTCAAAGCTAATGCAAGCTGGATGATACTATAGACACATCATCAATCATTGTCAAAGAAGAAAATAGCCCCGAGCTATACAAGGAGACCTCTTGAGAATAAATCAGTAAGGTTCAAGTTATCACTATTTAAGGATTCTTGATCTACTAACTTACGTTATTCATTTTTAAGAAAATGATGGAGTTCTAATGTCGAGGTTATCCTGTTCAATTAAACTTCAATTCAGTTTCACTCAAACTACCATTTCATTTACTTTTTCATTTAGAGTTCGTGTACCTTGTATTTGATCTTCTATACTTTGCGACGTTTGTCGGTCATATTCAACTTTCACTCCAAATATAATAATTCCATATGGTACCTTGTCATTTCAGATTGTTACTTGTTCTATAACCCAACTAGATAAATTATCATTTGATCACATTTATTCTTTACCTTTGAATCATTTCGACCATCTATTTCTTTTACTTATTTTGGTTGATTACTTATTGTTCTTTTCAACTTTGAACCATTATTTTGATTTAACAAGAACTATGATATTTTCTGCCTGCCTCCTTGCCGTACTATTCGTTTCTTATTCAGACCTTTGCTTTTCAATTATCTTTTCATGAGAATTAGGTCCCCTCAATTTAGTTATCTCTTTGCGTTTCTCAACTAGTACCTCATGAATAACTTATTCATTCATATAGGGTCATGTACTTGAGTGTGAAGCATTTTTTCTTTTATAACTCTCTTATTTTGTATGGTACAGTTACACCACCTCATCTGTTTTCATGCAAATTCTAAACCCAAAACTGTCCATGTCAGTGTTGTATTTTTCGAGGTATCATTGTATTAATTATATGGAGAATCTCAAGTTTATGGTTTACTTTACTAATGATTTTATTTTATTTTATTATTGAGTTCTCAACTGACTTCTCTTCGTGGAAGTTAGATTTATTCTTTCTATTTAGTGTTTGATATCGATACTTTTTGTAATCGATGAGAGTTTGATCTCTCTTCATATAACTTTACTTATTGACCACATTTGATTCTTTATACTTGGTACATTATTCCTTTTAAACCTAGAAGTTCAGATGTCGGTCTTTTTTTTTTATAACATAATCACTTGTTCTACTCTATAACCATTATTTTTTTGGATTTCAATTGAATAGTGAATCTCACATATTCAATGCATTAAACATCAACTTTTATTTCTGAAGATTTTCATCTTTTGTGATGTTATATTTTAAACATGAAGTTGCTTTTAATGCCTACTATTGAATGTATTGAATTGAGACTTTGTTGAATTTCAAAGGTCTTTATCCACGCCGTGGTCTCCCTTTTGTACCCAAATCCTAACAAGCTTCATATCTTATTTGTCTTATACCTTGGAATCCTTGTATTGTTTCTTTTTGCCTTTTACGACTATTTTGTATTTAAGGTTAACACCGTACTTTCATTTATTTACACTCTTGAGTTTTTCTTTTTAGTTAATTGCTCATAGAAATCGTCTCATTTAACTACTTTTTATTATTGAATTCTGAATTGGGATGTGTGAACATTCTACAAGTCGTTAATTTTTTTTATTCATAATATTTCTGGAATCGTGGAACACACTCTATCAATTTTTTGGCCTTCAAGTTATGCTCTAAAAATCGATGGGCCATTTGTTGTCACCATTTTTTCTTTGAATGTTAAGCTTTTGCAAGCATTCAGTAAGGTAGTAACATATAATTAGTTTGGAGTTGTTGTTGAATTCATTAGATGTCTCCACAATTATATTTTCTATTTTTTTTACTTGTTTAAAACAACTACATTGTGTTTTATCTCTCGTTCTTAGTGATTTACGTTTTGCACTCAGTGTCAATGTTTGTCTCATACTTTTAATTCTCTTTCACTTTTAAATTCTTCTTGTTATTCTTTCAATCATATTCTTGATTATTATTCTCTTTCTTAGTAAAAAATGAAATTTATACTTGTTATTAGTAGTCATTCTCTATTATTCTAACATTAGTGGTACTTTTCTCTACTTGATAGATTGTTTCTGATTGTGGAGCTCTTTAAATCAATTACTTTCGGAATGCTCATAAGTCTAGCCTAATTTTGTTTTCTAGTTTATCTTATATCTTTTAGGAATCACCTCGGTGTTCAATCACCATTCTATTTTATTCCTCTTTTATACTAAGAATTTATCTTTGCTCATCTTCTAGGGAGTGTACTCTCCTACCGCTGTTAGAATACTAATGCTCAATTGTTTCATTTGGTACATTGGTGTTGTTGTATTTTTAGGTGTTATTCGCTCTATCTAATGGTTTAGATAACTTGTAACCTATTCTGAAAGCTTTCGATTATTCTACCATTTGAGAATTTCTTTGTGATCTCATTACTGGTACCCTTTCTAATTGTATGTTCCGAAAATTATACATCTTATCCTAAAACTTTTCTCACTTCACTTTCTATCATTTTCCTCACTAGTAGATTTTCATTCGGACCAATGGTTAAACCGTATAAGGTTTTCTTAGATATTTAAATTTCTATATAAAGTCTGAATTTTTAATGTTTACATTTTCTATGTGAGTATTTCATATATATATTACACATATCTACACCTTTTGACTTCATTTTGTTTGTCTTATTATCACTTTATTCATCAATTCCATCTCTTGACAAAGATCCTAACTTGTAATTTCTTTTACTTTTTTTTTTTTTTTTTTACTATTTAGTCCGATTTATCGCATTAACTATCAAGTTTCTCATCTTAATCTCACTTTACTTTCATTCACGAGTGAACATTCGAATGGTTTCTTGCATTTAATTTTCGTTGGAAACTTATTTCAATCGATTCGTTTTGTTATATTAATATAACCTTGTTGTCATACTATATCTAGTTGATAATTCCAAAGCTTGTGATTTTATTATAAGTCTATGGTTTCAATTACCAATACGTTTTTTATATGTGCTAATATTTTAATTTACCAATCATTTAATTCTCCTCTACTTAATTCATTCACTTCTTTTCCTTACATAAGTTTGTATTTACTCTCGATCGAATCACACAACCTTTTGAACCTCATCTTTTATTGATATTATTGTACTAGTAACCCAGCTGTACATATTTCAGTCATCCATACATAATGGTTTTATAGGTAGACTAATGCGTATTTAAGAATTGTGGGTTTATTAAATAAATAATATATATTTTTAATAAGAATTAAAGAAATGTCATATGTTCAAAAAAACTTACGTTTTTATTGCGGGACGCCATTCCAAGACGCGTCCCGCCCACCGGGACGCTATTCCCAAAAGCGTCCCGGACCTAAATTTACACCCCAAAGTTTTTGGGGCCGAACTGAAAAAAAAATACTGGGGGTCGGGACGCTTTTCGGAATAGCGTCCCGAGGTGGTTTTGAAAAAAAAACGTGGGGGCGGGACGCCACTGGGAAAGGCGTCCCGGGGTATTTTTTGCAAAAAAAAAAACAAACAATTTCGGCCCTAACCCTAACACACATATTATTTATTTATTTATATTATTTAGATTTTAGGTTTTTTATATTTATAATTTATTTAAAAATTTTATTAAGTAAAATAAATAAACACATCATAATAATGTCTTAAAATTACAAGAAGTTTATTTGAAAATAAAAAAAAACACAATAAAATAAAATAAAAAAATAAATGACAAGAAATTTTAATTACAAATTAAAATAGAATAAAATTAAGATACAACAACAACGAAGATTAAAATAACAATTACAATAAATTGGTATTACACGGATGCGATCACATTCGTAATGATGGATTTCCAATGAGATTGTGGTATTGACAAATACAATTTAAATAATTTTTATTGAATGCCAAATTCATCAACCCGAATAAAGGTTCTCCATGCTTTAGATATGCAGCAGTAAATTTAGCATCGCCTGCTACGTCGTTCCAAAATCGTACTAGCGAATCTGGCACTTGCACTTTGTTGGCCTCATAATCCCAAGTGCAATGTTCATTTCCCAACATCATATGAAAATGCCTGTATCGTTTTTCCAGAAGTTGAACTCGAGCGGTTATGTCGTCCATTGTGAAGTATTTCCCTAACGCACCATTAATTTTGTCCAACAAGATCCACGTGATATTGTAGCGTAATCCTCTTCTGGGATCGTAGACACCATTGAGCTTACTCTCACGGAGGTCGTCAACAAGCTTAATATCCATATGGATGCTCCACTCGGTTGAATTCGTATCGTAGAAAAAGAAATCTTCTTCGAAATCAAAATATGTACATTGTTAGGCTGATTTGAACTCATTTTTTATTTTGTTATGAGAATACTTAGATGATGGAGAAAACCAAAGGTGTGAGTGAGTGAATTGTTTTTAAAAAATTTAGTCCAATATTCCAAATTTATAGATGAGTTACAATTTCACAAGATAGTTGTATTGAATGTGTTGTCGTTGTCATAGCTAAAGATGAAAACATAATGCTTATGGTGTAGTCTTGTCACAAAGAAAGTTGAAAAGCGTGTGGAATAATGTCTGGTATTGTTACATGAAAAGTTGAAAAACCTATTGATACATGTGTAGTATAGTCATCAGCAGTTTTGGATAAACATTAAAGAAATAATTTTATTGAATAAGAAAAAACAAAATATTAGACATTTGATTAAATAAAAAACTAGAGGACGTGACAAATTCAAACATTACAAATTAAACATAGTGTATAGTTGCACAATCAAACCAAGGTCATTTTCGATCCCATTTTGTTACACATTTGAGTCCTAATACATTGAGAACGCATCAATTAAAAGCTGCTTCCATCTTCTTCCATAATGGTGGCACGTCATATAAATAATATCTCCGTAATGCATCATCGCCGTATTCCTTTATTAAAAAAAAAAAGTTAGTAATTGAAATGAAACCAACACAAACCACATAATTAGTTGTAGACAGATGTGTGGACTTTACATAGGCTGGAGAGACATTATTGTTGATAGTGGTATCAATACAGATCAATCCACGTTCTTCATCCAGAAAAACACCATCCTCAAAAAGTGTTGCCTTCCACCAACTGTACCTCATCTCCATTTCTTCGATCCTGTCGTAAATTTCTGGAATAGTAGGTGAAAACATGAAACGACTCTAGAGTAGACTTTTTACCTGCGGGACGCTCAAGATAACATATGCTTTTTTGGCATCTCTTTGAACACTTTCATTCTAAGCGCTGAAAAATTCCAAAATGACTTGTTCCATCTCCATGGTCCATGGGGTGAGTGTAGGATTGTAATAATCATTGTTTATTTTTAGAACATCTGGATGGTTTTCGTCAAAATTAGCCATTATTAGCTAATATAGTTTATATTTCTTGGTAAGTTTATCTGTGTGTACATATATATAGATGCAGCTTTGTCAGCTATAATTGTTGTGCCATTGTGTTGTTTTGTCACTCTGTACATTGTGTCATAGAACACAAAAAATTGGCTGCCCACACCCACATCAATGAGATGCAGCTTTGCCAGCTATAATTGCTGTACCATTGTGTTGTCTTGTCATCCGGTACATTGTGTCACAGAACACAAATAAATGGCTGCCCACACCCACATCAATGAGATGCAGCTTTGCCAGCTATAATTGTTGTGCCATTGTATTGTCTTGTCATCCGGTACATTGTGTCACAGAACACAAAAAAATGGCTGCCCACACCCACATCAATGAGATGCAGCTTTGCCAGCTATAATTGCTGTGCCATTGTGTTGTCTTGTCATCCGGTACATTGTGTCACAGGACACAAATAAATGGCTGCCCACACTCACATCAATGAGATGCAGCCTTGCCAGCTATAATTGTTGTGCCATTGTGTTGTCTTGTCACCCTTTACATTGTGTCACATAACACATATAAATGGCTGCCTATACCCACATCAATGAGATGCAGCTTTGCCAGCTATAATTGCTGTGCCATTGTGTTGTCTTGTCATCAATTATGCCACAAAACAATCTCAAAATTACTTGAATAATTTCTCTCCTTGCTTTAAATCTATTAGGGAACAATTAATTTGATAATTCATCAACAAATACATATCAATTACTTCATATCTTATTTGAAATAAAGCTAATGGCAGATCACTTCAATGACACAGATGGTATTCCTACACTTCGGGTGAAAATACTCGATTACGGGTGTGAATTCAACACTAAGTGGACACTTGCTAGAGACCAACGTCTACTTGAATTCCTAATCCTCGAAAACGATATTAGAGGATGGAATCCGAATGACGGACTGTTACCAGACAACCGAGTGAAAGAAGCTAAGTGTTTACTTAACTGCTATTTCAAAAATCACCATGCCGTTTTCAAAGATGACGTCATAGAGAGAATTGTCCAACTCCAGAGACGATTCAAGTTCTTCAAAGAACTGGTTCGGACCCCTGGTACTGTTTGGAACGGGAATCTGAAAATGGTCTTAGGTGATCATAATGTACGAAAGAAATTTAGGCATGTAAGTTCTACACTTCCTTTTCAATTATTACTAGTAATTTGAATCTTTTATTATCATTCTAACTTGTTGTGATGACTGCAGAATTGTCCAATCAAAACTTATTGCAACGCTTTTGATGAGGAACCCTTGCTCACAAAAATGAAAGTACTGTTTGGAGATGTGTATCTAACTGACCACAGTGGAAGCTCTACGAGTGGAAGTACCGTTGACCATTGCACATTGGTTTTCCGACACTGATCTACCTGTGTGGATTGCGTTTGTGTATTCTGTTGATACCAACTCCGATATCCACTCGCCACATCCGCATCTCTCTGAACTAGAGGGCCTTCTATCCTCGTGGACTATCGTACCTCCCATGCCTGAATCCAGGCATGATGACGACAGTCCACTGAACGTGATGCTCCTGTGCCCGAGAGACATTGTGCAATGCCTCCACGTCAACATCTATGCTCGCTGGTGTACTCTGACGTATGCCGAACTGTCGGGTCACCCGATTGGGAAAATGGTACTCAACAATCGGCCAGTAGATCAGTGGGCACTGGCTTAGCCAGTTTTGAGTCAAACATCTTTACCCCAGTACTTGTATCTCCGGTGCATCCAGATCGTAGGGTTCCCATGTCCACTGCACATTTGAATAATCGTCATCAGTTTGCACCATATTATCAATATAAGCAATTTTTATTTACTACTCTACCTCTGACTCGTTTAACCGATCAAGTGACTCCTGAAATATTCATAGCGTATTTCTAGAGCTCCGAGTATAACTATACTCCAGAATCCACCTGTAATAACATTCATGGAAGGTTATTGAAATGGAAATGATTACTAATAGATTTATAACTAGTATTCCATTTTAAAATTATACCTAGCACCATACGGCGGTACGGGCAATGTGACGTCTACGATTGCATCGTAAATGGTCCGATGAAGATTGAGAGAACTGCCCGTGGTATGTGGTCTGATAGATGAAATTTGGGACCAGGCCCAAATCTGTAATAAATCCATCGGACCACTGATCGTCTTCTTGTCATCTTCCACAGCCATACACATCTGACGATATAAATGTGCAAGCACAGCACTACCCCAGCTAATACCCGATGTCGTGTCATCATCCTCACAATGACGTATGTAGCTTACGGAAACGTAATTGTTCGTTGTGCTTGGCAACAACAATGAACCTAGCAATAAAAGTGCAATCCCACGAGCGTACTGCACGACCTCGTCCTGCGGCATGTCATCATCTGGCCGTTGTCTACTGAGGTGCTCACTCAACGTCTTGAGTTTCAAACGACTCACACCTTTCATCTCCACCTCATAATCCACCTGCAGGCCTATGTAGTACCTGACATACTCCGCCCATTCTTTCCTGCTCCACTCCGCGTCATCGTCGATCATCGGGGCACCTTCAATCAGAAGACCCCAAATAACAGCCACATCCTGGAGAGTGATCATTGCCTCTCCCACAGGCAGATGAAACGTATGCGTCTCGCGGCGCCATCTCTCAACTAGTGCGGTGATCAAATGGCAGTGTAGCTTCGTAATCGCCCCGCAACATGCGACCCCGTAAAATACCCAGCGATGTAACACCGACATAACTCGAGGATGTAGACCATTACGCTCGTCCCAAAAAATATAACCAGCTGCACGCTTCACCGTCAGAACCCCATCTATACGACCACCTACAACTCTGCTCGATCTATGTAAACTCTATCGGCGCAAGAGCGATGATGCCATCTGCAAGATAGATACATAGAAACGATCAAGAATGAAATATTACGAGAATCAAATATTAGACGAAAAGTTACAGGACTTAATAAATTCATACAAGATTGAATTATTACTTAATAAATTTATTATTATTATTATTATTATTATTATTATTATTTTTGTTTTGTTCCATATAATGAGATAAATGTATATTTTTTAACAAGGCAAGTGCCTACAATATAAAAGAAATACAACAACAAACCCGAATATTACTTAGGGAATTCATACAATAATAATTATTAATGTTCAAAGCAATGCAAATTACAACTTCTGAAAGTGCTAGCGATTTACAACATCGAACTCATGGAAAGATCATCGCCGTATCTAACATCAATGCCTGGAACCAGAACGTCCACCGTCTTGTGAGGACTAGCCACATCTTGTGCACTGTATTGTTGTCTTGCGCGTACTTGGGGTTGGTCCATTTCGTTGGGGATTCTACTACCCCAGAGTCATCCAACGGTTCGCTGCCTCCTCGTGTGTGGATCATGAACCAATTCAGAACTTGTCTCATTCCAGTCCTCCGCATCGGGCAACGGTTCAAATGCCCCAGCAGAGTATGTGCGTAGGTACGCAGCAGTGCTGTAGTAATATAGGACATAAACACGAGGATTCGCTCTAAATTCGGTACACACCTTTATTGTATGAGAGCACGGAATACCGCTAATCACCCATCTACCACATGAGCATTCTGCTCTTGACAAGGAAACTCGAAAGACTCGACTACGAGCTCCTCCGCTGACCTTCACTGAGACTTCGGCCGTTTGTGCTGCCCAATTAAAGCCCGTAACATGGTAAGATGACCCTAATTGCTGTCTTTCTCTGAATAGGTTATATATCTTATCAGGCCAAAATTGTTGCATGTTATGGACTCTTGTCGCATCTTTTAAACGATTATAAAAATTTTGAGCACTTCAAAGAAATGTGATTCGGACGATGGTAGTTATTGGGAGCCGTCTAGCACGCTTCATCACTCCATTAATGGACTCGGACATGTTGGTCGTGAGGATGCCACACCTTTTGCCGGCGTCATGGGACAATGTCCACTTGCTCTTATCAATGCCATCCAAGTACGCAAATACATTCGTATCAAGCGCCTTAATCTGCTCCATTATTTTGTGAAAGACTGCAACCCTGGGTTCTGCTCCATCTTTGAAACACATATCCTTCAATTTCATAGATTTGGCATGAGTATTGAAGTTAGAAGAGACATGTCGCAAATAAAAAACATTAGAAGAGAATGCCGGAACTTGTTCTAGTGCACTGAGTAGTCAGATATAAGACAAACCCCTTCTATGTCGCGAACAATATATTTTACAACCATGTGAAGGAACCAATGCCACGAGCTGTAACTCTCTGAATAAACAACCGCGTAAGCTAGTGGCACGACTTGTTGGTTGGCGTCAACTGTAACTGCCATCAACAACGTGTGATTGTACTTTCCAACCATAAAGGTTCCATCAACACTGATTACCTTGCGACAATATCTAAAAGCCTCGATACATGGTCGAAATGCCCAAAATACAAATCTTAACATGTTCACATCGGGTATGCCAGAAGATTTGTGTAGCCACTCGACCACGGTCCCCGGGTTGTACATCTGCAAGGACTCCATATATTTTGGTAAATATTGGACCGACTGCTCCCACGTCCCATACACATTTTCACGAGCCCGCTGTGAACCTTGCCCCGCCTTGTGATACGGCACAAGATAACCATATTCTTGTTTGACAGCCTGCTGGACATGTAAGGCTCTATATAATGGATCCTGCTCGACGTGGCTAGTAATGAGCATAGCAATCATATTTTTACATAAATTGGGGTGATCATTAGTGTAAAAGATGCGAGACATCTGTACTCAGAACCCAATCTTGTGATTACCCAAGCACCCTTTCGTTTCCGAAAACTAGCGCGGAGCCACCATCCGCATTCAGATAATTCGTTAATATCTACATGATCCTCACCAAGTGAATTCGACATGCAAACAACTTTCCAAATCGTAAGATTGCTCAATACAACTCTATACGAACACTTGGCAACGTGCACAGAGTAATCTTTGACAGCCCACATCAAATGTCTTTTATCTCTGAATATCATGCCTATTCGCAACACTCCTTCGTCTTTATTGTAGTAGCAGTACGGTTGAGGGACACCAATAGAATCAACAGGAACGTCTTCGTATACGTGATCGAAATATGGTATGTTCTTGTACAGTGCCGATCCTCTATCCGCTCGTTTATGGGTTGTAGGGGCAAGTTCATCTAAGGTAGGTTCAAAAGATCTTCATCTGGTATGCTACCCCCAACTGAAAGAATTCCTCGTCAGTTTCATGACCATCATCATCTAGTTCATCTAAACCATTTCAGAATCGCTTCCTTCATCTGGTCCGAAGCAATCGGCGGGGTAGTTCGAGATCGACGGTGGGGGATGATGCTCGGTGGAATCTACATTTGCATATCCACTCTCGTCTCGTAGAATTGATGCATACATGTCATATTCATTGCCAGAAGACATATTCTCCATATGTGCGCTTAACAAATCTAATTATTCACATAATTTTATCACTAATCAATAAATTTAAATTTCACAAGCAATTAACAACTAAAGTTAAAAAAAAATATATATAAATTCAAAAACATATAAATTCACATTTAAATTGACTCAAAAAAATTCACAAACATATTCTATAAATATTGACATTTAAATTCACAAACATACAAACTCAATAATTTTATCACTAATCAATAAATTTAAATTTCACAAGCAATTAACAACTAAAATTACAAAACATATAAATTCACAAACATATAAATTCACATTTAAATTGACTAAAAAAAATTCCCAAACATATTCTATAAATATTGACATTTAAATTCACAAACATATAAACTCAATAATTTTATCACTAATCAATAAATTTAAATTTCACAAGCAATTAACAACTACAATTAATAAATTCACAAACATATAAATTCACATTTAAATTGACTAAAAAAAATTCACAAAAATATTATATAAATATTGACATTTAAATTACAAACATATAAACTCACTAAAAAAACAACAACTATCAATCCTATAACAAATAGTTAATTAATTCACCGAACAACTAATAATAATTTATTCATGTAAATTAAATAATTTAAAATTACCTTAAAATGTCCCTGCCCGCTGCTGTTGCTCCCGCCTTGCTGTGTTGGTTGCGTCCGCTGCCCGGACTGCTATTGCCTTGGCTGTGTTTGCGTCCCGATGCCCGAAGTGCCGTTGCTCTTGCTTTGCTGTGTTTGCGTCCCGCTGCCCGCCTGTTGCTCTCGCTGGTTTGGTGGCTGTGGTGTGAAATGGTGTGCGTGTGTTAGGGTTAGGGCCGAATTTTTTTTTTTTTTTTTTGCAAAAATAGCTCCGGGACACCATTGCGAAAGGTATCCTGACCCCAGTTTTTTTTTTCAACCCCCCCCCCCCGGGACGCCATTCCTGAAACGCGTCCCGCCCCCCCGTTTTATTTTATTTTTTCCATTTCAACCCCAAAAATAAAATTGTTGTCCCTTTTAGGTGCGAGACGCTCTTGGGAATGGCGTCCCGAGTTATTTTTCTAGAACGGTTTAAATTAGTACCTTCTAAAAGGTGGGCGGGACGCGTCTGGGAATGGCGTCCCGCCATAAAAATGTAAGTTTTTTTGAACATATGACATTTCTTTAATTCTATTTAAAAATATATATTATTTATTTAATTAAACAAAGAATTGTGCTGTAGTACAAGAATTACCTAAAGAATCTAAGAAGGGAATTTGGGAGCCGAATTCCTTGAAAGAGGGGAGAATGTCAAGCCCTGTCTATTTACCCTATAATTTATTTAAATAAATTTGACTACTCTTTCTATTATTATTATTATTATTATTATTATTATTATTATTATTATTATTATTATTATTATTATTATTTGTTTCATTCATTTTAATAGATGTATTTTTATTACAGTAACTTTCAATTCAAATATATTATACAATTTTATTTTCACTCGGTGTGTCAAATTAGCCTACAAGCCTGAGCCCATTTGGATATGATTTGGCCTACATGGTAATCCCAATTACTAACCACCAGACCATGCCATTTTCTTTCTTTTTTTATTGTGAATTTGTAATCAGCTAAGTGATCAAGTTCAAAGGAATAGAACACACACCACACGTCATTTTCTTCTATTTTTCTTTCTATACTTTTCGCCTCTGCTGGTAAATCTTTGTAATTTTTATGTCAACTTATTTGTAACAATGTGTTAAATCCAGTTTCCATTTTATTTTGAGAACTGGTGCTGGAATAGTCATGTCCGGTCCACAAATGGCCGAACACCAACAACCACTCATTTTGACCATTCGGGCTGTCGGGATTTTATGAAATTTATATTATTTGAAAGCCCTCTTCATGAGCAACCTTTTTTGGTATTAAATTATGGTTTCGATAAGTTTTTGGGACTTTGTGTGTTGTGCATGATGTGTGTGTGACCGTGTGAGTGCATTTATGTATTTTTCGATTGTGGATGGTCGAATATGTACTAGGGGGTGGTAATGAAGCTGTCGAGGTGGCGGGCCATCAGTATTAGGTGGTCTTAAGGTTTGTGGTGGCTGGTCGGGACGAAAAGATGTGTTGAATTTTGATTTTGAGGTTTTGGAGTAGAAAAATAATAGGTTAATAATTCATTGGTTGACTTTTGTAAATTAGATAGGATTTGGACTTAATTGTAATTTCTGAAAATTTCAATTTGGCCCCTTTAGGTTCTAATTTAGTCCCTCCAAATTAAGTTTTGATTTATTTCAAATTGACCCATAATCAGATTCTTTAAAACCTCATATTAGACCCCATGAACTTTTAAAAGTTCTTAAAATTCCATTTTGATCCAATTACTTTATTAATCTTTCCAATAACATGAAATTTTCTTATTTTCGAGACGATATGGGTTAAACGACTTTTAAATAAATTCAAATTCGAACAATAATCTTGTTACAACATTCTCTTAAGCAAGGCATATATGAAACTACAATTTTACCCTTGAATTTAGAGTATCAAGACTCAAACGTCCTTATTATCATGTTCCGTGTCCAAGAATACTATTTTTACTTCCAAGTGTCTTAAAATATTAGATAGTACTTTATTACACATTATATTTATACTTTGTATATTAATATTATATTTTAGTAGACTACATTGGTTTTTATTCGGAAGTGACGAGCCATGTCGTGTAACAAATTGTAAATCTCGTGAAGCTGCATCAATGATGTGCTAATTCACGAAGAAATCTTCAACGAATGTGGGTAAAATGATTTAATTTGGATTTTGAAAGATTAATAAAGAAAATTATTTTCATTGCATACACATCAACATGCATGTTTTTGTTTTCCCTGGTTATATGAAATTTTGAGATTAGGATTTTATTACGTGGTTTATTTAAATGAAAGAAATTGAATTTGTTATTTATAGTAAAATCATTCTCCATATATTTGAATTTGTTAAGAATTTTGTCAACTTTTGTAATATCCATATTTTGTGGTATTTTGTGAAATATTTCATGGTCTATCTTGAATCTGTGATTGTTTGAGACTTGCATATGTTAGACAATATACCGAGTAGGTCCCTTGGATATTTTTTTACTATGCATGGTCTATTCCCATCTCTTGGTCGGGTTGGATCCGTCAGCGAAAATGGGTCGTAGATTTGGTATATTTCGAAATATGACGATTCCCTAGGAGTTCATCCCATCGTGAAAGGGACGTCAAGCCATTGGAGAGGCATAAGGTGGCTTGAGGCTTCGACCTATTTATGGCTTAGGCCTATTATATGGCTTCGGCCTATATTGGCATGTCACCTTTCATTGTGAGTGGAGAATGAAAAAAGGGTATGGTGTCTGATCATCATTGACCTTACGTTTACCATTTATTTGATGAACTTGATTTGGGACCTAAGTTCTACGTGTAGGAGTGAATCAAACTTTTTAAACACTTACCTTTCATAAAAATAAAAAGCTCATCCGCAAGAGAACGGAGCAGTTGTAAGTGACAAGTTGACTCGAGTCGAATCTCTCGAGGATTGACAATCGTAGTTTAAAAATGTTATTTAAGACACAAATTTAATCTAAATACTCGATCAAACAAGTTGGTTGTTTGTTTTATTTAAAACACTAAAATTCAACAATCAAATTGACTTTCAAATCAACCAAGCAATTAAAAGGATTAACGGAGTTTTCAAACTAAATTTCAAACATGAAAATTAAAAATGAAAAGGATAAACAACGAAACCTAAACAATAACTAAACGTGCTCTATCAAATGACAAGAACGAGAATAAACATGAATTCGACTAACGTCCAAACAACGACGAAACAAATAGCTAGAATGCATCAACGATAAAATAACCCAACAATTTCACGAACTAACTCAAATAGAAACAACACCAAAACTTCCAATTCAACGAAATCTAGAATCAACACAAATAATATTATGAAATTCAACAGTTCAAAATGAACAAAACAAGATCAAGAATTGAACTAAGAAGTACCCACATGGATTAGAACACGAGTTGCAGGATTATAAACCACAAGCTATCGAAAAGCTAAGTTCTTCGATCCAAATGCCGGATCGTTCGAATTTGAGAATCGAAAGTAAAGAAAAATCAAAGATGAAAATTATGAACTAGTGAAGAGAGATTCAGATGTTTAAACTATGGAAACTAGAGTTCCAAAAAGGTAAGCCTTAGTGTCTGGTCGGGTCTGATGTCCAGCTGAAGAGAGACATCGTATTTATAGTGTTGGACGAGGAGGTCGTTGTTGTAATCTTGTGTCAAAATAACGACCGTCGATCAACTTTCGATTTTCATCGATCGACGGTGTTTCTAGCATCGACCACCGTCGACGCCGACTGTCAATCGACGGTGGCGCGTGGTTCTCGGCGTGTCGATCGACATGGCTTGTCGTCTCTGCTGGTGGGTGCCCGTCGATGTCACGTCGATGGGTGGTGTCGATCGATGGATGCTGAAAAATCTTGACACGTCGACCGACAGTTGCTTTTAACGCCAGCGTCGGTGCTGCATCGGCGGGCAGCGTCGACGGCGCGTCAATCGACGGCAGCTCTACTTCCCTCGTCCAGTTTTCATTGTTTCGAAACTGAAAAAGAGAATTAAGCGTAATTAGAATGGCAACTTATGAAACGAGAGAGAAAAAAGTGTTAAACGGGATAAAAACAAAACAACCTATAAAAATACTAAAAAGAAGAAAAACGAGAAGAACGACAATCTAAAACCCGTTATTACACGCAAAACAAATGCAAAAGCAAACGAAAAACACACACAAATATGTACAAATCAAGGAGCCCTTCCAACCACAACCGAGATACATGTTACGCAATGGAGCCAACTCTAGAGTCTCATGCTAGGGTGTCAGTCATTTGAGTATGTGAATTTGAAATTCATAAGTGCCTTTTTATTTATTGTGCGTTTTCATCTTTTCTTCTGATAAATCTACATTCATAGCATGCATGAAGCACTTTTAACACCAACTTATATTTTAAAAAGACTAAATATTCTCTTTGTTAAATATATATACGTATTTTGCTCAAACTTAACGATACTCAAGTTTCATTTTTTTAAAGACCTAATGTTATAATTTTAAAACCCCATTGATCTCCATTAGTTCAATCCACATTTATATAAAATTCTTAGAGTGTGAGACGTGGAAGGTGGTAGTGAGGTAAATGACCAACTCAGGACTGTCCTGATTTTGGACCTTCCGATATTTAGTTTATATTGGTTTAGGTTTTGTCCCAACATTAGTTATATTATTATTAATTTCTTGCTAATATTAGATTTGAGTTTAGACTTCCATTGTATTAGTATTTTCGTTGAGCCTTGTTGGTTTTATAACATTGAAGGATGCCTTGTGGATTTAGGTAAGTATTTCTACATTAAGAATTATTATCTTGTATTTTCTTTCGGGGCTTTACATCTCTTCTTCAAGAATTCAAGAATGAGATTTTGATTTTATCCTCTAATAAGATGTTTCTTTTTTCCCTCGAGTAAGTTTCTTTTTTCCGGTTTTCTTTGCATTTTATTATATTATATGAGTTCATATATAAAACCATTGACATGCATTTTCATTTTATTTTCGGTTTTTAGTTGTGCAATGAAGTTATGCATGCATCTCTGTCCCAAATTGCAAACTTAAGAAGGATATCTTTTAGTTAAATACAAATACTTTAGGGGGATATTTGTAATTGTAACGCCCCCTTTATTATCTCCTTTTATTTTACCAATCCATCTTATATATTAATATTATGGTTTTTTTTCCCTTTCTCTAATCTCATTTAGAAAATTTCTCATTTTATATATATATTCCTTAAGCCCAAAAGTCTTGGACCTTTATTTTATTTAGAATATTTTTTTAGGCCCATATAACATTTCTTTTACTCCATGAATACATCATAGAATTCTCTTATATTAAGGATTCTCCAAACCTTTTACAAAACAAAAAATCCAAGATTTAACCTAATATAAGTCTATAAATACATATTATAGCCTTAGAGACTTCGTTCCAACACTGAGGAAAAAAAATTAAGAGTAGGTCTCTTGTGAGACCGGTCTCATAGTATAAGATTATTTTTTACCAAATTTATTAATTTATCCATCGAACTCATCCGACCCGCACCAACTCATCTATTTTAATAAAAAAATATTAATTTTCTATCACACACAAGCACAAGTACAACAAGTGTGCTCCCTCCACCTCCGGACTCTGGCCGCCACCTCCATTGTTTAAAGGCGATATAATTTTACAAATCTTATATCGTTGCAATCGTCTCGCAATTGGATTTTTAATCTAATGTTCCAATCACCATAGATTTGAGGTCAAAGTCACAAATTCATTAATTTTAACCTCCAATTTACAGCGATTGATCGGACGAAACTTCGATAAAAAAAATGTATCACAAAATCGAGTAATTGTCTCGCTCTACTCTACAAAACTGCAAATTCAACCCAAAAAAAATCTGGAATTAGATTTACGATTGAATATTCTGATAATCGTAGATCTAAGGTCAAAATTTATGAATTGT
>BMAC01000139.1:309436-320510 GCA_014905375.1 Phtheirospermum japonicum
ACCGCTAAAGGTTGCTGTTAAAGGTTGGAGTAACCTTTAGCTGTAACCTTTAACAAATCTGAAATAAATTGTGAACCGCTAAAGGTTGCTGTTAAAGGTTGGAGTAACCTTTAGCTGTAACCTTTAACAAATCTGAAATAAACTGTGAACCGCTAAGGGTTACTGTTAAAGGTTGGAGTAACCTTTAGCTGTAACCTTTAACAATTCTGAACTAAACTAAATGCTAACGGTTACTGTTAAAGGTTGGAGTAACCTTTAGCTGCAACYTTTAACAATTCTGAACTAACAAACTATGAACCTGCATGCATAAACTAAACTCAAGCCAACAGAATAGYACACATCCAATATAAAACATGAATTACGGAATATAAACTAAAACTAATAAATTAAATACGTTCAAAGGATTCAAACGAAATACGRACGTCACCTAAACAATATTTAAAAACTTAAAACTAAAGATTTAAAACTACGARACTAATTAAAAGTTCAGAGTACTTGTTCTAGTTACTGAAAATCGAAATATCTTCGGCTWTTCCGAAGATTGGACGCAGYGAACCGAGCTTTTATGGATGAACRGCGTCGAAYGACTTYGAGAACTCGTCGTCGTCGCTTCTTGGGTTGCTCCGTGATCGTTGCGTGTTGTTGTTATTCTCCGTCTCCAAACCCTAGGATACTCTCTGTTTTTAGGGTTAGAACACGCCTACACAGCCCTCGATACCCAAAATTCGGATTAAGAAAGGTATTTATAGGATTTTTTCTGCGAACTGGGCCGAAAAATCTGTTTCTGGGCTTCCTGGGCCCGCTAACGGTTGGTGCAACCGTTAGTAGCAACCGTTAGGTTTTCTTTTTGCATTTCTGGACGACGACAACGGTTTGTAAAGAAAACCTTTTTGGAAAGTTACCGTTAGCTCTGAATTCAGCATTCTAACCGTTAGTATCAGTTCTCAGTAACCGTTAAGGTTAGCGGTAACAGCTAACGGTTCAGTATCAGTTCTCAGTAATCGTTAAGGTTAGCGGTAACAGCTAACGGTTGGAGTGTAACCGTTAGCCTCAATCGACATCGGTTCCAGCAGAATAACCCTTCTAAAAAGTCTGTTAGCTTCAATTCTTGCTACTTTTTCACCGGAAAGCTCGATTTTTGAATCTCGATCATCATAATTCATCTCTAACATGCTGAACTCTTCCGGTTACTTAGCTATAAAGTGAAAAATCACAAATAATCACTTATTTGCATCAATCTAGATCAAAAAGCGGTAAAATAAGTTGGAAGTCTAAATATACGAAATTAAGCTAAATCTATCCAACTTATACCAAAAATAATAAGAAAAATCAATTAAAATACAAACTAAAATCAAGACAATTACATGTTAATCATCCACCACCAATCGCAATTTTTCCAACCGTCGATAAAGAAAAAGCCATGGTCGCATCGCTCATTGCCTTACAGATGTTGTGTGTCTTCGTTTCCCCAAATCTTGTGGACTGGATACAAGAACGAGACCCTGTTACGAAAAATTGCAGAAGTAAACAACAAAATAATGAAATTTCTGGAAAATAAAAATATCCTCTCCCCTTTCTCACTCTGTTACATCCCTCTCTTTATATAGTGGTTCTTATCCTTATACGTAGCATAACAAATTAATTCACGGCGTATACTCGGCTAAATATCCAGGCTTTGTCCTTGCACAATTTTCTTTTCTTGGGCCTAATGTATTAGCTTGGGCCTTCTTATCCTTCCCTTCAATGGTTGGCCCATTAAGCATAACATCACCCTACCCTGGAAGAACAACCTTGTCCTCAAGGTTGAAATGTGGATAATTTCACAAAATTCATGTATCCACCCAAGTAGCCTCTTCGTGAGGAAGATGAAGCCAGTGCACCAATAATTGGCGGCATGATTGGTGCTGATATTGAACTGTCCTCGACGCCATAATTTGCAAAGGCTCTAACTGAAGTAGCAACGGATAAGGCGGAATAGCGCTTGGCTTCGTAGATGTGGGATCAAACCCGTGAACCTTCTTGAGCAAAGCCATGTGAAATATATTATGAATATGGGCTGTATCAGGTATATTCAGTCTATAGGCCACCTCACCGACGCATTGTAAAACTTGAAATGGGCCGAAAAATCTATGACCTAATTTTTTATTTTCATGCCCATGAATGGTAACTTGCCGATATGGCTGCAACTTAACAAATACACAGTCTCCCACATCGTAATTTTTCTTGGAACAGTGTTTATCGGCCTGAGCTTTCATCTGTGCTTGAGCTCGTTGGAGGTTGAGTTTTAGTTGGTATAAAATCTGATCTCTTTGCTTCAACTCTTGATCTAATGAAGCATTCGACGATGAATACGGTACCTAAGAGATTAGCGTAAGTGGGTCTCGACCATAGACTGCCAAGAAAGGAGTCATGCACGCAGCTGTATGGAAAGTGGTGTTGTACCAATATTCAGCCCAAGCAAGATATTTAACCCTTAGATTTGGTGTGTCCATCACAAAGCTCCTTTAATACATTTTCAACGCGCGATTGAGACTCTCGGTCTGACCATCTGTTTGAGGATGGTACGCAATTGAGAAATTTGGTGTTGTACCATGTAGTTCAAACAAATCTACCACTACTTGTTGCTTTAGCCGATACCATTGAAAAATACCTCAGCAACCTTCCTACTTGTTGCTTTAGCCGCCAACGGAATAAAAAGTGCATATTTACTTAAACGATCTACCACTACTAAATCTCAGAATATCCCTTTGCAGGGGGTAGTCCAGTGATAAAATCAAGGGCAATATCCTCCCAAATTTGAGTGGGAATTGGCAACGGCTGGAGCTATAGTAAAAGTTTTTACCAGTTGACATATTAGACACTTGTCAATATATTGGCGCACATCCTTGCGCATCCCAGACCAATAACAGTTAGCAGCAACACATTGGAAAGTACGCAAGAAACCTGCATGACCACCGAGGGTGGAGCTATGAAATTCCCGAAGTACCAACTCTTTTAATGAATGTGGAATAAGCAATCGATGCTTAAAATAAATTACTCCATCTACCACACTATAGGCAATGAAATATGTCGGGTGATCTAGAACGTTGCGTTTGAGTTGGACTATATCCGGATCAGTGTCATGGGCCATTTGAAGTTGCTGTAAAAATGGAACTTGAACAGTAACTAAGTTTTGCAATGAACCAACCAATGGGTTGCGAGAGAGAGCATCGACACAATATTGTCACGGCCTGGTTTGTAAACTATTGTAAAATCAAAGCCAAGAATCTTGGTGAGCCATTTTTGCTGGTCTGGAGCATGAATTCTTTGATCCATCATCGCTTTCAGGCTGACTTTGTCCGTTCGAATGACAAAATGGCAGCCAATAAATATTGACGCCACTTAGCCACAACTATCGTTATAGCTAACATTTCTCTTTAATAGGTCGATGCACTTTGCGCTCGTGGATATAGTTTTTTACTAAAACAGGCTATAGGTCGATTATCTTGTAAAAGGGCTGCACCAATCCCAAAGCCTGAGGCACCAGTTTCAAGAACAAACGACTTATCAAATATGGCAAAACCAATATGGGGGCTGAAACCAAAGTGCGCTGCAAGGAATGGAAAGCATCCTGAGCCGCGACACTCCATTTGAAATTATTTGCTTTGAGCAAGTAAGTGAGAGGTGCAGCTAATGAGGCGTACCCTCGGAATAATCGTCGGTAATACCCACTAAGACCTAGGAACCCACATAATTGTTTAATTTATTTCGGAATAGGCCACTCCAACACAGCTTGAGCCTTTTAGGGATCCATAGCAACTCCCACATCTGAAACCACATGCTCCAAATAATCAACCTAGTGTTGCGAAAAAACACATTTAGAGAGTTTCGCATAAAACTGGTGCTCTTTTAGAACTTGCAACACCACTTCCAGATGAGCCAAATGTTCCACAAAATCCTTACTATACACAAGAATGTTATCAAAAAAAATGAGCACAAATTTTCGTAAGAAGGGCCGAAAAACATCATTCATTAAGGATTGAAACATTGCAGGTGCATTCGTTAGATCTAAAGACTAAAAATTCATAGTGCACATCATGTGTGCGAAATGCCGTCTTAAAGATATCTTCATCGCGAACCCGAATTTGGTGATAACCGGAACGAAGGTCTAACTTGGAAAAATAACGAGCACCATGTAGCTCATCAAGTAATTCATCCACCATTGGAATTGGAAAATTATCCTTCACCTTGATGGCATTTAAAGCACGACAATCCATGTAAAATCGCCAAGTGCCATCTTTCTTCTTAACCAATAAAGTTGGAGAAGAAAATGGACTAGTGCTCAAATGGATGAGACCAGTTTCGAGCATTTCTTATATCACCCGCTCTATTTATGATTTTTGAAAATGAGGATATCTGTATGGTTTAACATTTAATGGCGTTGTGTTTGGATGCAAATGAATTGTGTGATCTCGAGAACGAACTGGAGGCAGTCCTTGCGGTGTAGCGAAAACCTCCGGAAATTGGTCCAATAATGATTGAACATCAACATCATTAGTCGTAGAGGGGGAAGGAGTATCCGATAGAACCACAGTTAAGCTGAGAAAAGTTGCAACAATTGTGTAGGATACGCTGGAGACTGTTAAACTGACATGGATACACCAAGGGAATATCCTCGCCTTTTAACATAATATTCGAATCATTGACCCCGAAGGTCATTGTGAGGTCCGCATAATTTTGAACCACCGGACCTAAGGTGTATAACCACGACACACCTAAAACAAGGTCACGGCTTTTGAGGGGAAGAACATACAAGTCAGTCTTAATCGAATGGCCTTGGATCATAATTCTTGCATCACGGATGCAACCATCACAGAATAACTTCCGGCCATTGCCGACCGCCACCGCAAATTGGTTAATAAGCTCAATCGACAATTTAAGAAACTGAGCAACTCGTGTTTGAACAAAGTTGTGCGTGCTACCACCATCAACCAACACGTGCACATTATGTCCAGTGAAGATTCCATGAAAATGCAATGTAGCCAGGGAACGGGTTCCGAACATCGCATGCAAAGAGACTTCTGGAGGCGAATCCATCTCCCTTGATTGTAGGGAGTTGACCCAGGTAGAACTCAACATGGAATCATCAGAGTCGTCATCCCCAATAACCATAAAGAATTGGGTTTGAGTTTTGCACCGGTGTCCAGGATTATACAACTCATCGCAATAATAGCACAATCTTTTTTCTCGACGAATAGCCATTTCTTTGAAAGTGATATGATGAGTGGGAGGATAAAGTGGAGATATAGATTGCGTGGGCGGCCGATGGGGAAAAGTTATCATGGGTGGTGCAGAAGAGTTTGTCTGGGGAATTTGTGGGGGAAAGTATGGTAACTGGGATATTGGCAAACTAGTCGGTTTGTGTGTGTATGAGAGAGGATGACCGGCCCATGGACAGAGAAAGTGGATTTGGACCGCTGGACAAATTGGCGTTGATCGTCCAATTTGGATTCATAGAGACGTGACAGAGACATAGCTTTGATAAGAGAATTGGGTGGGGCCGCACGCACCTCTGCTTGAACATCGCTCCGTAAACCTGCAAACAACTCAAAATAAACCTAGGGGGTATCTCAACTGTGTGCATTGAGAGGGCCTCAAATTGAGCAATATAATGGTCCACGGTGGGCGTTTGCATCAACTTAGATAGCATACCTGGAACATCTTCAAATTCTGATGGCCCGAAAGGCATTTCCAAAGCCCGAATAAATTGCTCACAATTAACTACATGTCGATTATGAAAAACCCGTTGAAACCATTGTAACGCACGACCCTCCATGTAAAAGGATCTATTTAGAATCTTTTGATCCTCTAGAGTTTGGTAATATGCGAAGAGATGCTCTATTTTAAATACCCAACCCAAAGGATCATCATCATTAAAATGCAGAAAATCTAGATCCAGAGAATGATTCGGCGAAGGAACCCAAGAACCCATCTGGCCAAATGGATAACCAATGCTGAAAGAACCAGCAGACCCAAATAGTGATGAAGAAGGACCATATGAGGTGGTGTGAACATGGTTGGCGGCCAACGTAGCTACCATCGGAGGTAGCGGAGGTAATGACGGACCCGATCTAGGGGTGGGAAAAATACCAGAAATACCGGTATACCGGTATACCGTACTGAAATTTATCGAAAATACCATTGTTTTTGGTATACCATAATTTTCGGAACGGTATGATACCATACCGAAAATTTTGGTACGGTAACGGTATGATATTTTCAAAACTGATGGTATACCGGTATTTACCGATATATCGAAAAAAATATAAAACAAACAAAAAATACATATCTAAAATTTGGTATACCATTACCGTACCCAAAAAAATACAATACAAACTTGGTATACCGTTACCGTACCGAAAATTCCGATATACCAAAACTTTGGCACGGTATCGGTATCTTATTTTTCATACCATGGTAACGTTATGGTATTTTCTCATACCGTGAAATTCGGTATGGTAAAAATATTATTGTATACCGTATCGACCCACCCCTAACCCGATCCCACAGGGGAACCCATCATTGGATGAAGACTCGTTGGGGACGAAAATGGAATAGGGGTGTTGAGGAATTTATTCTTGGCAATAATTCCTATTTTGTTATTTGCCTTTCTTGGGCACAAAATAAGTTAGGAAACTAGATTTAGGAATATATTATGTTTCCTAGTTTATGTTTAAGACTTTATTAGTTTCTTAGATTGTGTTTAGGATTTATTTAGGTATTTACCAAGTTTAGGATTCTATGTTTGTCTATTTAAGACAAGGAGATTCCTAAAGCTTGGATTAGGGATTTTATGCACGGGAAATTCAAGGAAGACGCACGACGCAAGGAACGCACAAGAAAAGGAAAAGAACACGAGAAATCTACTTGAAGCCATTGGTCGAGATTAACAAGCTCTTCGAAGTTGCGTGACCAACGGAGAAAATCTTACCATTCCGGCAACAAGTATTTAGTATCAAGTTTATTGATATTTAGTTTTCATATATTACTTTATATTTTGTATTGAACGTAAACAAGAAAGTAATATAATTTTCGGGTTTGTACACCCAAGTTCACAAGTAATTTTACTTGTGAACTGAATTTGTTATATCGTGTTCTGATTCTTTTATTCCGCTGCATATTTTATATTTTACTCTGGTCGATGTTGCTAACCAGTGTTGGTAAACATTGAATAACAACATCGTGAATCTGAGAATTATTTTTAAAACCATAGACCTTCAAATATTACAATTGGCATCTAGAGCGGGTTACTTAACCTTTTAAGTACTGATCCTTATTTTTAGGTGCTATGGATGCTCAAGGCAACCCAAGGCCACCGATTCTTAACGGAGAGAATTATTCTCTCTGGAAGCAGAGGATGCGTTGGCACTTAAAGAGCATTGATGAACGCGCATGGAGAACCATCCTCGTTGGATGGGAAAAACCACATGTCACTGATGGAGAAGGCGACACTGTCTCGAAGAAGGAGGAAGACTGGACCGCTGATGAAATGAATGCTGCGAATTGGAATTCCAAATGTACCAACACCTTGTGCAGTTATGTTGATGCAAGCTATTACAGAGTTATCAAGAATTGCGATTCAGCAAAAGATGCTTGGGACGCACTCCAAAGGGTGTGTGAAGGAACTGCAAGCGTAAGGAAATCAAGGCTGAGAATGGTGTTGTCCACGTTCAAAGCAATGAGAATGGATGAGAAAGAATCAATCATGGACTATTCCATGAGACTGTCAGAAATCACAAGCGAGTGCAGAGAGCTTGGTGAGGCCATAACTAACTCTCGTCTTGTAGAAAAATTGCTGAGATCTATTACAAAGAAATACAATATGAAGGTGGTTGCCATAGAAGAATCTAAAGATGTTGATAACATTGAGTTCAACACCTTAGTTGGTAATCTTAAGCAATATGAGATGGAACACCTTAGTTCCAACTCAAAAGAGAAGAACGTTGCCTTTTCCTCCGACGCAAATCCAGACAACAATGAAGATGAACAGGAATTTGATTTCAATGGAATCCTGAAAAAGATGGAAACCACTACGCTTTGTGAAGACAAATTGTCGTTTGTTACCCAACGTTTCAATAGTTTCTTGAAGAAGAAGAATAGCCTTGGAGGCTCAAATACGAAGACCAGGCCACAGGTGTCCACGCCAAAATTCACTGGACGAGCTCTTCCCAAATCTCAGTTCACTTCTTCAATTCTAAATGTATCCAATCCCACGAGACCTCTCAGTGAAGTGCAGTGTCATGAATGCAAAGGTTGAGGACACTATAAAAACAAGTGTCCTAACACTCTTACGAAGAAAAGCATGGTTGCTACTGATTTCACTGAAGATGTAAATGATTCCGAGTCAACTGAACCTGTTCCATCTTTATTTACTCATGTTGTTTGGGATGATGATGTCCATGTTGATATCCTTGAAACCAACATCGTATGCTTGAATGTTGAAATCCTTGATTATCACATGAGGTACGAGCTGCTAAGTATTGAGCACCAGCAACTGTTTGTCAGCTGGGGAAAACAGGTACTCAAGGTCAAGGATCTCGTGAAAGAAGTTGAAAAACTGACCAAAGAAAAGAATGATCAGACTGACATAATTGTTCGACTGGAAACATCTCTTACAAAGAAGGATGCTGAGCTAGAAAAGGTGAGAACTGAATTAACAAAGGTCCAAGGAACCATATTAAATCTGAACAAAGGCAGGCGAAGCTTGATGAAATTTTGGAGATCAGCTTTCCTGAAACCTCGAAGCAAGGAATAGGATTTAAACTGAATCAGCCACCACAAGTGCCAAGTCAGGAGCAGAAATCGCCCAAGCGACATAAGAAGAGGAGGACACAGTTCGTGTGCCATCATTGTGGCGAGCCCGGACACATTTGACCTTTCTACTGGAAGATCATAGGCGAGAGAAGGCAATTTCAGAGATTTAATGCGGCTGCTAAATCCAATGTTGGTTTCCGTCATACCAACATCAATACCAACACCAGGTTTAAACAAGTGTGGGTCAAGAAGAATAACGTCAAGTGTAACATGATCCATACCTCCCTGAAGTCCCACATCCCTGGAGCCTGGTATTTCGATAGTGGATGCTCCAAGCATATGACTGGGTCCGAGGAGCTACTTTCCAACATTATCAGATTTCGAGGTGGAAAGGTAAAGTACGGAGGAGGCGCAAATGGCCAAATTGTTGGCCAAGGAACTCTCCACGTTCTAGGCATTGTGACTCTTGAAAATGTGCTGCTGGTAGAAGGACTTACTGCAAATTTGATTAGCATAAGTCAATTGTACGATGGAGGTTTTAGTGTCAAATTCAACCGTGAGAAGTGTGAAGCCTACAAGGAGAATGGACCATGTATTCTCACTTGTCAAAGGACTTCAGATAATTGCTACCAAATCAAAAGTGATGCTTTTTGCAGACTGTCCCAATTAAGTGATGCTGAGTTGTAGCATCAAAAGCTTGGACATGTGAATTACAAGATGATGGACAGGTTGGCCAAAGAAGAAGCTGTAAGTGGACTGCCTAAACTCAACACCAAGATCATTCCTGTATGCGAGGCATGCAAAAAAGGAAAGCAAGT
This sequence comes from Phtheirospermum japonicum, assembly GCA_014905375.1. NCBI lineage: Eukaryota > Viridiplantae > Streptophyta > Magnoliopsida > Lamiales > Orobanchaceae > Phtheirospermum > Phtheirospermum japonicum. Next base: position 319,048 of record BMAC01000139.1, read on the forward strand.
GAGGGTGCCTCACCCGGTCCAGCAAAGTCTCACTACACCATCTTGCTTTGATCTTCTACATATGGATCTCATGGGACCACTTGAGGTTGAGAGCCTTGGTGGTAAGAGGTATGTGTTAGTAATTGTTGATGATTTTTCTAGATTCACTTGGGTAGAATTTCTAAAAGAAAAATCTGAAACTTTTGAGGCTTTCAAAAAACTTGCAAAGAAGCTGTGTGTAAGGTTTAATGTGAACATTGGTAGGATTAGAACTGATCACGGAAAAGAGTTTGAAAACGCATCTTTCTCTAAATACTGCACTTCTGAGGGCATAAGTCATGAATTCTCTTCACCTATTACTACACAACAAAATGGCATAGCCAAACATAAGAATAGGACTCTTGCTGAGATGACTAGAACTATGCTTATTTCTAATGGCATTGCAAAATGTTTTTGGGCTGAAGCAATGAACACTGCATGTCATATTATAAATAGGGCTTATTTTAGACCAGGTTCATGTGCTACTCCTTATGAGTTGTTGATGGGAAAGAAACCGAACTTGAGTTAGTTTCATGTGTTTTGATGTATTTCTTATGTTCTTAATGACAGAAACCATCTAGCTAAACTAAACTCAAAAAGTGATAAGTGCATTTTCATGGGTTATTCCCAAAATAGTCATGCATATAGGTTGTTTAACCTGAGAACTAGAAGCATGTTTGAGTTAGTTAATGTCAAGTTCGACGATCTAACAAGTGCTGTCAAACCTACTGAGGATAATGATCTGGTTTATGATCAAAATCCTCAAGAAAATGTCACTTCTTCTTCAGTTGATAGTGCAGGTATTGAGAACAAAGATGCAGGTGTTGAACTTAGAGATTTGAGTGATGTTGGTATCAGTGTTGATACTGGGATACCAACATCAGAACCAACATCGAGCCAAGTCATAGAATCTGATTCTGATTCAGAAGAAGATGATCTAGCTGATCCCATTGATCTTCATCAGAGAGATATTCCATCTAGAACCCAGAAAAACCACCCCGTGGGCCAAATTGGTGATTTAGACGAAAGGAGTACAAGACGGAGACAGATTAATTTCAAGGAGATGGTCAGGTATGTGTGTCTATCTACAAATTGTTCTAAGATTCGTGAATCTTTGTACCTTTCTAAAATAGAGCCCAAGCGAGTGGAGGATGCACTCAAGGATGAGTTCTGGATTCGGGCAATGCAAGAGGAGCTGGACCAGTTCGCCAAAAACGATGTTTGGGATTTGGTGCCACGACCAAAAAATTCCCATGTGACGGGAACCAAGTGGATATTCAAGAACAAGACTGATGAGGCTGGGAACATTGTGAGGAACAAAGCTTGACTTGTTGCACAAGGGTATATGCAAATTGAAGGAATCGATTTTGATGAAACTTTTGCTCCAGTTGCCCGGATTGAGTCGGTAAGGCTTTTGCTTTCTGTTGCTTGTTATATGAAGATTT
>BMAC01000139.1:330274-347735 GCA_014905375.1 Phtheirospermum japonicum
CTTATCAACATCAGTCACAACATCTGTATAATTTTGCATGCATTTTTACCTTTCTTTTCATACATGATTCTAATGCATTGAGTTTGATTGAAAGTGCAATAAGGTCCAGTGTTGCAATGAAAGTGATGACAAAAAGGACCAACCTCTTCGAAATTAGGTGATTGTGGGACTTGCCTACAGAAACTGGTTTTCTCCCAGGTCCAAAAACAAGAGGTGTTTAACAGCAATTGCTGAAGATTAAAAGATTTAAATCCCTTCAAGGATGAAGAAAATCTGAACTCAAAAGACTCCAATCTTTAAAAATCACCTTCTTGAGAGATCTTGACGTAGTCATTAACTTGGGTTAAGGGGTAAGTTTCCATTGACTTCACCTAAGGCAATGTTGGTTCATAATGTTTTTAGTAATAAAAAGCAACATTGGATCAAGTCACTAAAATCTGAATATGTTTTTGTATAATCTTTTAGGTCATGAATTCTAGGCATCCTGTAGGACATTCATACTTTGTGAAGATGCCATCTTGCTGTGCGTTTTGTTTCTTGTGTTTTTGTCTTACTTGAAATCTCTTAATTTTGTTTTGAATTGAGCTAACTAAGTGTTTCAGTGGAGCTAAAATCGGATGGCTGGACAGGTAATAACGAGGTGAATTTGGTGAGTGAAAATTAACATTGCCCAAGATAGATACAACTGTGCTGATGGTTCATAAAAATTCAGATTTGTATTTCGGTCAATTTTGTAGCTTGGGCTGTGCAATTTTAATTTTGGTGTAAAAAAAAAAAGGGAAGATAATTTGAAAAGGTGATGGGCGTGTTAATGTGATCATGTAGCCTAATTTGAGGGGGAGTGGAGCTTTTATAAAAAGGAAATAAAAAATCGTGTTTTGACCCCAAAATCAGCCCGTGAAGAAATTTATGGATTTTTTTTCCTTTTATTTTTACTTTCTCTCACCTTATGCAACGGTCACTTTTTGGGCATAAAAACCTGATTTTTTTTACCGTTTGATCACAATTCCAAAGGCCTCTGCAAGTTAATCTCTCAAACCTCCTTATCTCTCTTCAATTCTTTCGATTTTCTTGTGTGCTTTTGAGAAATTGCAGGATGACAAGCTCGCCGCCACCATCCTTGATATTCGCGAAGAAATCGGTGGTGGTAGTTCTTCAAACCCACCACTGTCAACATTGCCACCACCCTCGCCGGCGCACGCTTCCCGCCCTGTCATGCCATTTCCGATTCCGACTGACGCCGTTCCTGTTTCTCAAGTGTTTCCAGGACAACCTCGGAATGAAATTGTGTTGATAATCCCCCGGATTTAGCATTTGTGGCTGAAACTTTTGGATGTGTGGGGAACCCTACTCTGAAGAGGTCTAGGCGCTTGCGCAACATTCCGCCTGGCGTTGTGCCGCCCGCAGTCCCGAAAAGCAAGGCAGGGCCGCGCCGCAACGTGCCTATCGACCATATGAGCCTCAAGGAGGATGTCACCGTGATGTACGACCCTGATGATGAAGACTTTGTTCCTGCTGCTCCGGTCAAGGAGTCTGTGCCGCCGCCTTCTTCTGCCCTGAGTTTGCCGGAGAAGAAATTTACTCACCGGAAACAGCTTGTGCGGAAGGCTGACAGGCGACCTAACTAGGCAAAAGTCAAGGTCTCTCCTAAGTCCTCTACGACTGAGTACTCCTCCCCTCCCTACACTGTGTTGGATTTTATCACAGGCGAAGTCACCAGTTCCGCCAAACCGCCTACCGATGTTCCCCCTTCGTCTTCTGTTCCTGATGCTCCACCTGAGTTTGATACAGGTCTGTTTTAGCATTCCCCTGATTCCTCGTCTGATGTGCCACTGAGAGATATCCTTACTGCTTGCAAGAAGGATAAGAATAAAAAGAAGGCTGCTGCGAAGGACGATGTTGCTAATCATGTTGGTACCCCTTTACCAACATCGCGTCGTTCCCCGTCTGTTTCATCCTCCCGCACTGCCTCTGTTCCCCTTGCATCTCATGCTTCCACGCCAACCACTTCTGATGCTTGTGCACACTCTCGGTCCTCCACGGGTACTAATACTCCGACATCTGAGCTTGAAGATATGGTGCCATTTTCGGAGAGATTTTTAACTGCTGAGGCTGCCGAGTTGTTTGCTACTTATCAAACTCGCCACATGATTGCTGAGCGTAGAGTTCCAGTTGAACTGTTTGAGCACCACAACTTGATTGACTACCTCCAGTTTAAAGGTATGTATTCCACAGTTTCTACTGCCGTGCCATTTATCAGAGATATAGTTCTTGAGTTTTATGCCAATTTGTTGCCATCGATTGTTGATCCGACCTCTGTGAACTATGGAAAAGTGTTTGTGCGTGGTAGAGTGTTTGCTTTCACCCCTGATTTGATTGATGAGTTATTTGGTACTGAACCACATCGGGGTGATTCTACTGTGGATGATATGGATGAAGTTATTTCTTTTCTTTCTGGTGGTATGGTGCATTCTTGGTTTGAGCAGTTGCCGAGTACTAGGCTTTCATCTCTTTATTCTATTATGCACAAGGTGGCTATTTGCAACTGGGTTCCTTCCAAGAACACTACGTGTGTTACTCGGCCTCAGGCCCAAGTTTTGTACAGGCTTGGGAAGAGTATTAAGTTTAGTTTTGGGCAACATGTGTTTGATATTGTTACTAAGTTTGCCACATCTAGGTCTGCCACCTCGTGTGTTTTCCATCTTTGATTTCAGATTGTTGGATAATCAAGGTTTGCAGCTTGGTCCTGATGATGTGCTAACGGGAGAAGCTGTTGGTTTGCTTTCCGAGGTCAACACACTGCCGGTGCTCGAGTCATTGATCTGCCCTGGCAGGCTCCGTTTCGCTCCGATGTTGCTAGTGATGTTGGTACGCGCAATCCCAACATGGTCAGTTTGTCTGCGCAGCTCCTTCGTGCGCATGTGGCTTCCATTGATTTGCAGATCACACAGCTCCAGGCGCTTCGTAGCTCGCTTTTAGAGGCCCTTTCCCTTTCTGGTCAAAAAGGGGGAGAAGTTGACGGGACATAGGGGGAGAAGATGTTGACGATGCTGAGGTTAATGCGGAGGATGTTGATGCTGCTGCTGAAGATGCAGCTGATGCTGCTGCTGGAGGTGATGTTGCTGGAGATGAAGCTGATGGTGCAGATGCTGTTGCTGCCGAAGCCTTGGCGAGTCTTGCTCAGGAAAAGCGAAGGAAGCGAATTCGCGCTCGCGATAAGGCTTTGAGGAGAATGATGTGAATGCAGAAGAGGAAGAGGAAGGAAAGGGGTGAAGGAACTTCGACATCCCCTCGTCGTTCGAAGAGGGTTCGAAGCCAATAAGTTTCTGTGATTTGGTTGTTTTGTTTTGGTTAATGAATTTTTGAACAATGTTGGTTTTTAATGTTGGTACTACAGTTTTTAACAACATTGGATGTTTTGTTTAGGGGGAGTTTTCTAACTTAGGAGGAGTTATTATTTTTATGTTTATGTTTGCATCGTAGTATTTTGTCCAGAAAGGCAAAAGGGGGAGATTGTTGAGGAATTTATTCTTGGCAATAATTCCTATTTTGTTATTTGCCTTTCTTGGGCACAAAATAAGTTAGGAAACTAGATTTAGGAATATATTATGTTTCCTAGTATATGTTTAAGACTTTATTAGTTTCTTAGACACTTCAAAATGGCACTGTTGCGACTCGTCTTGGTTAAGGCTTTCGATTTTGATTGTTGTTTCTTTGTGTTTTTAGCTTTCTTTATTATTTGACGTTTTTTGTTAAGTAAGGAAGGTACGTATAGCTATGGTGGATACATTCCCAACATGGGAGGGCATGGTGCAAACCATGTTAGGAATGGAATGATGTATAATGGCCTTGGCAACGTGGGAGGGCATGGTGCAAACCACGTTGCCAATGGTGGAATCGGCTATGGACAACCCGGCATGGGAGGGCATGGTGCAAACCATGTCGGGATTAACGGCTTCTCTAGTACAAATGGTCCGTATGGAAGATATGATGCTCTAAATCACTTCCCGAATATACATAATCCGACATCCGGGCCATATGGTGGTTATATTGCACCCAATCAATGCACGAACATGTATAATGGAGGCTTTAGTCTGAATGGGTACGTTGGTGGTCAATCTCCGATTCCCACCTCGTATGGCGGTAATGGCATTACCGAGCATTGTTCGAACATGCATAATGGTAGCTCTGGGAATCCCGGCCCGTGTAGAGGTCCTCCTACTTCGAATCTCAATTTTGGGACGCGTATAACTTTATCCACTAAAGATCTCGAGGCGTATGAGTTGTTTGGAGGTCCGAGCTCCATTTTTTGCAAGTGGTCCCCCCATCCTCACCATGGTTGACTTGAACAAACCATTTTTGGGGATGACTCACAATTTCAATCATGCCCCGATTGCCACCAATAGTCCTCTAAAGCCCGATCTGTATGAGTTGTTTGGATATTCGAGCTCCACCGTTACAAGTGGCCCCCCCATCCGCACTATGGGGGATGTTAACAAACCCTTTTTCGGGGTGTTTACTCCTCCCAAGCCAAATTATTCTCAACCAATGTATTCTCGTGCGAATGACATAAGTCACACTTCTTCCCCCCAGGGAGATTGAGTTCAAAAAGGCCCTAGTGGCTTTGGAGGCTCAAATTGCTAAGTTGTCTAAGCCGAGCCCGAATCCTCTTTGTACAGGTGTGGACCGTGTGGTCATGATACTAAGTCTTGCCCTTCAATTCCCTCGTTCCATTTGTCAATGCCTCATTCGGAGGACGTGTATGGGAGTAATGGATATCAAGCGGGACCCGATTATGCTATGCTACCTTTTTCTCCACCGCCGTCTCATAATTCGGTTGTTACTCCTCATGTGGGCCCATGTCATCCAACGATCTCGGTGATTGCTCCTACCCCACCTCCTGATCCGGATCTATTGGCCCTTACACGACAATTATCAAGCCCACCTTCACATACTATTCTGGTCGCGATCTTTGATAAGTGTGGGGTGGTTGAGAATATGGGTGTCTCGCCGTCAGAAGAGGACGTCTTTTCATTTTTGAATGCTTTTACTCCTCTTGACCCTCTACCTTTTACTTCAAAAGAATCTTGCAAAGAATGGGTATATATGGAATTCCTCAAGGCCATGGTCGAACGGGTTTATGTGGAGGATAAGAGCATTGAGGAAGATATTGTCCAGGAAGCCTATTTTGAGGAGTGTTGTGAGGGTGATGAGCCCTTTGTTCTTAACGATGAGTACGTTGTGCCTCTATGTGCCCAAGACTTGTGTGAAAATGATTGTTTATGTGTCGTTGAGGGCAACGACGAATTTTCCGAGGGGGGGGTGGGGATATTTGATGATAAGAGCGAGAAGTTCGAAAATCACCTTGAGGAAAAGATCATTGATGATAATATGGAAGAGCTTGAAGAATATCTTGAGCGGATCGTGGAATTAGCCCCCGATGAAGACGAGAGGAGGCACAATCCTAAGCTTAAGCTTCCCCCATATCCCTCCAAGCATTTGTATTTGGAAGAGGAGAGCAAGCCGAGTATCATCTTTGGAAAATCGGACCGAGAGGAAGAGGAGAGGTCGGTTGAAGAGCTTAAAGTTCTTAAGGGTGTTATTGGGTGGAGACCCGGTGTTGTCAAGGGAGTTACCCATTTAAACCCAAATCTTAAAGAGAAAGTGAAGGCCGGGATTTGGAGGTTGTTGTGGGAAGGATTGATGTTTGTGATTTCTAATAGCGAGTGGGTGAATCCCATTGACTTGGTACCAAAGACGAGCGGAATGTTCGTTTTTGAGGATGGAAAAGGAGAATTGTTAGCCACAAGGGCTACAACGAGATGGAGGATGTCGATCGATTCTACGAAGTTAAATACGACTACCAAGAGAGATCATTTCCCTCCCCCATTTTTTGACCAAAGGTTGGACAAGCTAGCCGGTCATTATTCTTATTATTTCCTAGACGAGTATTCGGGGCACTTCAAAACTACCATTCCACCCGAAGACCTAGTCGAGATGAGTCCCATTTGCCTGTTTGGAATGTTTACTTTTTGGCGAGTACTATTCGAGCTATGCAATGCACCGAGAATGTTCCAAAGAGTGGTCCCTCCCGAAAAGGAGGAGAGTGTATTGGTGGATCCTCCCATTATCTTTCCACCTTGACAAAAAAGGGAGTTCGTCAAGCTAGTGACGTAAAACAAGCGCTTCTTGGGAGGCAACCCAAGTTCTTTCCATCTATTTCTTTTATTTTCTTTCTTTCTTACCTTATAAAAATCCAAAAACATTTGAAAATTTTAAAAACTTAAAAAATATTTTTGTTGTCTTTTGGGTTCTATCTAATGTTTGGTTTTGTTTTATCATGATTTATGTACATATTTTCTTGTGTTTTTGACTTTGTGTGATTTTCTCTTTTAGTGTTTTGCTTTTCGACTCCAACCTTCGCCGATTTGATAAGCTAATGGCGTTCATGGAGCCGGGAGAAACAAGTCATGCTCGGTTATCGATTAGATTACTTGGAAGTTTAAGTGGACCCCACCGAGCTCGACCAGAACTCGCTCGGTTAAGGAAATTTCTATTTCACCTCCTTTTTACTTGATTTTCATTAAAATGCAATGAAGTCCTTGCATGGTTTAAGTGCGGGGTGGGTAGGTGGTTAGGGTCCGGGTGTCACAAAGCATGATTTGTCTTTCTTAACTCGAGCCTTAGCGAAGTGACGCATTCTTGGCGAAGTGACGCTTACTAATTGCGCATTTGTATGGTTGAGTCATTTTTGTGTCTTTATTACATTGTTGAATAATCACCATTTGCTTGGAGGTTTGAATAGTATACTTGTTGGGTTTTTACATGTTTATGCCCTCTTGTGTAAGGAGTTGAATTTTTGTGCTTCATCCAAAACCCGCCTATATATATATATATATATATATATAATCAACATTTACATGTGAAAAGACTGCAAAGCTCTAAAAGCTCTTTCGATTTTGTTTCCAAAACTCGGTGCAAACTAGTGAGTAGCCTTGTGCGACTTATCGGCTTGCTTGCATTTTTATAGAAATTGCATTGAGGAGGTTTGATTTTGCTCGTACATGATTGAATTCAAAAATGACCTCGAGGCACATATATCACCCTTGTTTCGGCCATATCCATATATTTAAGCTACTTTAAAAATCCCAAACGAGCCCCCTTGAGCATATGTCCCGTTTCTTGTTAGCCGAGCTCGATTTTAGCTCTTATATCTTCATAAATTGTGAGGTAAGATTGTATGATTAGTTGATAAGAAATGTGAGGGAAATCAATTGTGGGTTTCGGGTTTTGAGTTGCTTATACAAAAAAAAAAGAGAAAAAAAAGAATAATACTCCAACACAAATCACGAAAAGTGATAAAGCTTGCGTTCATGTGTAAAGCCTAATTTAAAGGCTAAGTTTAGTGAAAAGAAGAAAATTCAAAAAGCTTCTAAGTGTTGTGAAATAAAAGTCGGGAAAGTGAGTGAACGAAAGGGTTCGAATGAAAAGTTTGGTAAATTGGGAAGGGCGAAGCAACCACAAGCTTTGGGTTTTAGAAGTTAGGATTTTGTGTGTTATTGATCACGTTTGATCGTGTGTTAACCACTATATTCATATATTCCATACCTTACCAAAGAGTCAACATTACAACCTGAAATAAAGACCTCTTTCGATTCTTGTTTGGTCATGTAAAATGGGAAATTTTGAGTTTCTGATTTGTGAAATCTTGTCGAGGTACATGCATTATCCGACTCGAGCGTATACACGTCCCATATAACAAGCACTTGAGCGAATTGAGCAAACACCCTCAAAATTCCATTTGTGAGGAAGTCATCGATTTGGTTTTCATTTGAGAAAGAGTAATACGAGCAATGCTTGATGATAACGAGTTTATGTTGATACTTTCATCATATTAATAGGATAAGCACAAGGGTTTCTCTTTTTGCACAATGTTCATTGCATGTACATTCTAGATTCTTTTCGTTGTTCGAGGATGAGCAAACTGATAAGTGTGGGGTGGTTGTTTTACATGTAATTGTGGTATTTTTCTCGTGTTTTTAATTAGGTTTTCTATAGTGATTTTTTAGTAGTTTTTAGTCGAGTTTCGTTAGGCTTTTCGTTTCTTTTTTTTGTTATTACTGTGAGGAGAGTTTGAGGCACGTGTTAGCCGATGATGATTTGTATAAGCGATTATCGTCGAGATGAGTTTATAAGAATGATAACTATATAGGTTTTGTATTTGCTAACGAAATCAAGCGAGTATTTATGACTTTTAGGTTGTAATAATATCATATAGTGAAGTCTGATCGTGGAGTATGAAACTTACATTGGATGATAATTATTGTAGCTTTTGTTTTTGCTATGCTCAAATCATCCGTTGAATGAAATTTTTATTGGTCGTGTGTTGGTTCTTGTTTGATAAATGTGCGTGATGTTGCGTAGTATTTTGGTTTAATTTGATGATATATGACTTTGATTGATTTTTGAAATAGTCCACCAAAAATTTGAATCAACTTTTCAAAACAATCTACCAAAAATCTGATCACCGGAAGTGATAATTTTATTACGTGTTATGGTAATAAGATTAGTGCTTGTGAAAAGTTTATTATTGGATGTAGTAATTTTCACAACCGGTAATAAAATTATCATGGCTGATAATACTGAGCAAAATGTTTGATCCAATTTAGTTGGGGGGAGCGGAGGGGGGGTCTATTGTGAGTACTTACATAACATATGTGATGTGTTAATATGAGCCATCACAAGATATATTAAGACATTCAATGTTCGACAATCCAGAGGACAAAAAAGTTACAAATAAAAGTCACTACACACATACACCAAAAGATCAACTCTCTCATCATTTGTATCAATATTTCAAGTCTCAACAAATTTTTTTTTTTTGTAGTTTAACATCTAACTCATTCCTCCAAAGAAATACTCATCTCTCATTTTGACGGTTCTCTTTCAAATTGGCTTTGTTCTTGCATCTATACGTTATTTGTTCTTATTATGAAAAACTATTTTGTGAATGCTGGAAATCTAGAATGACCTAATTAAAGAGAAAAAATTCTCATAATCTAATGCCTTGGTAAAAATGTCTGCTAGCTAATTTTTGTATAAAGTGGTGTCGAATATCAATGTGTTTTGTACGAGAATGCTGAACTAGATTCTTAGAAATGTCAATAGCACTAGAATTGTCATAAAAATAGTAAGAGTGCCATTGTGTAAACCATAGTTCTTAATTATTTGATTCAAATCATAACAATTGAGAACAACAACTTCCTAAAACTACATACTCAGACCCAGAAGACAAGGAAATACAATTTTGCTTTTGAGAAAGATACGAAGTTATTTCCAAGATAAAAACAAGTACCAATCGTATTTTCCCTATAAGTAACATCGCCTGCCCAGTCAGAATTACTAAAACCAATAAAAATAACATTAGTATATTTTGTATACCCAGTTTCTAAGTCAGTAGTACTATGAATGATATGTTTAACAAATTTTAAATGAGTGCTCTTATGATTAGCTTGGTAACGAGCACAAATACAAACACTTCGCATAATATCAGAACGACTAGCAGTCGAATAAAGCAAACTTCCTATCAGAATTTTATACAAAGTAACATCTACACCTTAAGCATCTTCATCCATAATAAATTTTGACCGGAACCAATGAGGGTTTTTATATAAGATATTTGCTCGACATTAAAGTATTTAAACAAACTATGTGCATGCTTTCTTTGTGTAGTGAAATACTATCATGCATCAACACAATTTTCAATCTCAAGAAGTAACTTACTTATTTCAAATGTGAATGTCATAAGGTCTACAAAAAGTTTTGAGAGTTTTTCGAGCAAAGACCCAAAAGGATATCATCCACGTAGAATTAAGTAAAAATATCATTGTCGCTTTTTGAAAAATACGATTTGTCGACTTTAGCCTTTTTAAAGAAAAGACATCCCCGTTGATAAGATCAAGTACAAGGTACCAAAAAAGTCTTTTAGTGAATTAATTAAGCTCTCCTTGCAGTGCAATAAGCCAAAACTCATCTTTAAAAGCTTCATTAACTCTCTTAGGATCATAAGATGACACATAACAATTTCTTCTCACCATGAAACACTGAGTATACATACATACCAACCTATCATTTCTGCTTCAACATGTTTAAATGTCGTCATAGATGTCAGAGAAAATGCAGTCACTCCTACAGTGACATTGGACTTAGTTAAACATGCAAGGGTGTTATTTTGAACAACATTCTTAGAATAAGAATGAAAAACATCATCAGAATCAGCTTCAACTTTGGCAGGTTCATATGTTGTTGCGGATGTCGACACATTTGCAGTCATATCTCTAGCCACATCCGTAGTCACATCTTTAGCAAACGTTCATATTGTTTGTAACATCTAGAAAAACATTGGGAACTATCATAGAAGCAAGAGGTACTTCATAAAAATCTGAAGTGTTGCCTTCTCTGCTCTTTATGTTCAAATTTGAAAGATCATCAAAGACAACATTCATCGTTACCAAAATAGTTCTTGTGCGTAAGTTAAACACCAGTACCCCTGACCAATCAAGGATTTTCCTAAGAACAAACACTTATCACTTTCAAAGTCAACACATATAGAAATAACTTGATCATTCGTAATAAAACTAATATATCTGAACACACGAAAACTTTTAAGGTTGAGGTTTTCCTTTATATGAAGGTCATAAAGAGTTTTGACACATAACACAACCAAATGAGTATGTGACAAGCAATTTCAAGTCCCATAACACAACCAACTTTTGTCAAGAGTTTTGAACTTAATACTTTAGCAAAATGTTGTAGTATTCGATACTTTGTTTTCACCAACTTACCACAATGTACAAAAAACTCATGAGAGATTTTATTTCTATCACAAAAGGATATAAATGAGAAGTTCTCAAAAATTATATGATGAACCCACCGGATTTTGGTGACTCTCAAATCATATATTTTAAAAAGTTTATCACACCCATTTTCAAACCATTCGAGTGTCCGATTTTTCATCAAAAAGCACAATCCATGTGAGTCGTATAAAAGTTATCTATACCACCTATACTTCTACACTCAATAGGACTAGAAGATTTCGTATGCACTAAAGAAAGATAATGAGAGACAAATATATCATTCTTCTTAAGATGAGATTCACATATTAGTTTACCTTTTGGAGAAGGAACATAACTATTATAAAAATTAGGGTAAACCATTAGCCACTTCATGCTTAACCAGTTTTTTCAATTAAATTCAAAAATTCACATGGCCAAGCTTCTTTATGCCATAAATCTAGAACATAACCATTGGCATCAAAACAGGTTTGGCTATAAAACCACGAGCTTGTAGCTCAAGTGGTATCACTAACCCTTTATAAGGGTGTTAACAAGGGTTCGAACCCTAGACCTCTCAAGTTACTTGAGATTTATCTTCTACTTTCCAACCACTTGACCTAACTTATTAAAAAAAACAGGTTTGGCTATAAAATAAATAAAAATTATTAGTCATTCTTAAATATTCAAGAATACAAGTGTTAGAAAAATCAAGGACTTCACAAGAGTTCTTACCAAACTTCACATACAAGTTATCATCACAAAGTTAGCTTATACTAAAAATATTAACCACAAGCCCTTCAAAATGAAGAAAACTAAGGATTTGGGCAACCTGTAACCATTAAGAGTACGATTACCAATAATCATACCACAAAAACATTACCATAAGATACCTGACTTTTGTTCAACAACTCATCATCAGTTATGAATTCCAAAATACCCATTAAATGTCATGAACAACCATTGTCAAATAGCCAAGAACCTAGAAATTTAGATTTCAAAGAGGTATAGACAACATTACAGCAAAACTCTCATTTTTAAACCAAACAGACTAAATGTGACTGGGAGTCGATGACATCTTTGGTGACATCTATTTTTTCAAATAACTTTTGACACAATCAGAATTTAGTTTTTGATAAAAAGATCTATACAATCAAGTATTAAGGGATAACCACAATATTTGAGAGATCTAGATCGGATGTGATTGGTAATGTGACTAAAGATGTAGCGACATTTTCGATCACATCCTGACCGACATCAAAACGAGTGACGAATTTTCCCTCCATAGGTGAAAAATATGTTTTCCTCAATATTAGGGTCTTACTCATCTTTCTCAAACTCAGAGTCACTTAACATGGCAATAAAGCTATTTTTTACTACAGTGTTAGTACATTTATCACCAAGTGACCAAATGAAAGAACGCATGACACTAATCAACTCAAGAGTTTTAAAATTAGATTTTTCCATCAAGGTCCTTGAATTTTCTTGAGTTTTCAAAGATGTGAAGTGTTGAAAAAATTTAGACAAGAATTTTTTTATGGTCAGAAGAGCGATAAAAAGATCTATCAGGGATAGAGAAACAAAAATCATACTCACCTGACTGTGAATACATAAGTTTGAAAAGAGGATCGACACTTAGTGAAATCAAGTGTCGGCTCTAATACAACTTGAAAATATTCCAGACCTCCATTCACAGTTTTAACCAATATAAAACATGTGTATTGTATATATTGTAAAATATGAAGCAGTGGAAAGTAAAAGACACACGTATAAAACTTTTGACTATAAGAATAATTTATTCTTATAGTCGAGCCAACATGGCAAAAATATTTACTATTAAAAATTTGCTTTTCAATGATTAGAAAAGTCGTAATCCACTAAATAAAGATAAACTAAAAACTTTTTAAGAGTAAATATGATCTAAATCAGTATAACTCTTCTAGAAACTAAGATTCATGATCAAAATATTGGATCTTAACGAAAATAGTAAAAATTATGGAAGAAAACAATTCTGATTACTGGATGTTATGTCGGATGTTGGAGGCATTCGCAGTCGCATCCGTTCTCAGGTAAAAACTGCAGCAAGAATAAAGTTTGCTCTTAATCAGTTTAAATTTAATTTTCTTTATAAGTGCGTAAATCGTTTGTGAGCAATTCCTCATCTTTATATAGTCACACCTTACTTGTATAAGAGACCTATAAAATAAGAAAAAAAGATATATACCAAATAAAGCAAGTAAATATCATTAAGTAAGGTAATAAGATCAAATCTCTAGAATTCTAATAATATTTACTAGCCTTAAAAACAAAATCTACTCTAAGAAATATACATAATTATATTGTAGATATATATTAATGTAAGGAAATAAGATAAAACCTTGGACTTCTAAAAAATATAAACCACAATATACGAATTCTATAAGAATTATAGAGAATTACAACCTAATGTAAGATAATATAATATACATGATATATGTTAAATATTTTCTAAACAATTAATCTTGGCAAAAAAGTCAAAATATCAAATAAGATAAAATAAATAATTAATTATTAAATCACGTGTTTGGAAAATACGTGACTCAACACGATGATATATGGATGTTTTTGTGGGCCTAAAAGTTGTGTGAATGTATATGCATGTTCTGTGCGATAGTATATGGATATCTTGTGCGATGGTATATAAATATTTTGTGCATCTAAAAACATGGTGCACTCAGTCCCTTTTATGTGATGGTATATGTATGTTATGTGCGATGGTATATAAATATTTTATGCAATGATATACGTATGTTCTGTGCGATGATGAATGTTCATGTTGCCAACAATTATATTCATCACATATAACACTCATATACCATCACATAAAATATACATATATCATTTCACAAAATATACATATATCATCACATAAAGAACCGGGTGCACCATGCTGGTTGTACCATATACCATCTCGCTTAGGTGAGCATTCTCCCTCATCGAGCTTTCCTGCCATTTAAATAACATCAAAACTAAAATTAATGATCGTAACTAAATGGTATGATGGAGAGGAAAGGACTACAAATCTGAAACTGGATGATTGTGCTAAATCTGATTATAAGAATAAAAAGGAAACACATATCTGAAACTATTAAAAAAATGTGCTACTGAGTCTGAAATGACTTCAAAAAAAAAGTAAATCTACATCTGATTAATTTATCCAAAAATATTTTATGATTCGTGTAAAGTAAAAGATATCATGATTAGGAAAAAAACTCATAGACAAAAGTAGATCCAATAACACAGTACACATTCAGATATTTCACAACAAAATTAGTGAAATTACAAAATTTAACAAACCTTAATGACTTAAAAATAGAAATAAAAAAGAATGGATACACCGTCGTCCTGTGATGGAGATCCATCGGATAAAACATCAGTAAAAGAAGATATGTTCTAACCATGCCTCCAACCACAATTTATAAATTGTATATTTAAACTTATGAACGAGGAGATGCACAATACACTTTATGTTTCATGATATATTTTCCATCAGATCCATCGGCATAAGAATAAATTATAAAAATAGATTAAAAAAAAGAGAGATCTAAACGGAAGAGGAAAATAGATCGACAAAAATATAGAAATATTATAAGATTAGAAAAATAAAAATAATAACAAAATAAAAAATCGCATATTTCTTTGTAAAAAGAATCACAAAATCATGATAGAAAAGTAACACCCAGTTTATTCCCTTGTAATTTTAATTCTATGAACTCTATGTTACATTCAAAAAAGTATAATATTATCAACATTAACTTGCAAACAAAGAAAATAATTTGGACAAATAAATATTAATAAAACATGTATTAAATATAATTTTAATTTAATAACATCAACTTATTACATGTGTGTATTAAAAAGAAGTGTAATTTAACAAATCTAAAATTAATTTTGATTTAGATATTCATATAAAATCTCGTATAATTTTAAAAATAAAAAATTAACCCATTGAGAAAATTGGGATTTAATAATGAATAGCACGAGTATCATTTAATCTTCAAATATCGGCATCGAAATCTTCAAAAATGAAAAAAAAAATAGAAATGGTTGTAAAAGATAGGAAGCACATAATTTTAATTGTGATGAAGAATTTAGTTTGATGAAGAACCCACTAATTTACGAATTGAGATGAAGATTAGTTTGATATCATTAGTAACTGAACATAATTCTAATACCATGAACAAAAATTGTATATTGAAAAAGAAGCCAACAGAGTTCAAGAAGAAGTGAACTTTCAAAACTAATTCATAGAAATATAAACAAAACAAAAAAAAAATTAAATTGAAGAGGATGAGTTATGGAGTAACTTGATAAGTCTAAAAAGTTGAACTACCAAATAAAGAGGGCACTAATCTCAAAATAGAGATCAACGACCTGAATTGATGATTGAACTTGATTCAGCGACCTCAAATGTCCTCCACAATCGTCACAGCGACCTCGCCGATCCTGCAAAACAGCGCCTAGAATGGGTCGGATTTCGAGCCCGTTAAAGCTCTCCGACGCTTAAGTTAATAAGCGAAAAACACACTCCTCTCTCTCAATAATACGGTGAAATCACAATAATAGTATGATAATGAATACAAAATAAGAGACAAAAGCCTTCTTTTATAGAGATAGGAGAAATCCTCCACTATCTAGGGTTACCTTTCATAACCAGAATTCCATTCATACCGTGATTCTTTCACCGACTTTCAATCGGGACTCTTCCCATATGATAAGTTCCCATAAACATGAAACTTCTTAATATATATTACCGAAATAAGCAATCGGAACTTTTCCCATATGATAAGTTCCCATAAACATGAAACTTCTTAATATATATTACCGAAATAAGCCTGGGCATATAGCCCACCAAGCCCATATACATATAAAACTCTCAATCAGGCTCAAATACTCAGCCCAACCCACCAGAGATCATGACCCTATATGAGAACTCATCCTCATACTACAGGTCGCTACTCCAGACACATCAGCTCGCCCACTCTTGAGGAACAGCCTTCGGCTCGTTCACCTCTTAAAGGCATAATATTGAGGAACAGCCTTCGGCTCGTTCACTCCTCAAAGACGTAACACAGCTCGCCCATTTTCCAGGAGGCACACCCTCTCCTGGAAATGAGGTCGCCTTCCACAAATACCCATATATAATCACATAATACTACGTACGAATATTTTGGTCCACATCAGGTAGTCCCCCATGTTCTAGCTGATTAAGGCACGAAATCAGGTAGGACATGTAAACATAAAATCAAACATAAAAAACATATGCACACAACCATCACTTTCCCTCACAAAATCATATCTCAGAATTACCCGGCTCGATCTCATCAAGCAACAATATCAATAATTCATTATAGATCATTAACCACACCTGCGACCTACAAAAGGTCAACAAAACGAGCTCACTTTCTCAATCACACTATCCTTATCGTTTTAAACGACCTCATACGCACAAATCCCCAAGTTATATCTCAAAATTTTACACTGGGCGACCTGAAAATATAACACTCCTCAATCGACCTGTAACCACAACCAGTCTCAGAATCGTAATTACAAGCAAACCATAAAGTTAAAACACGCTTCTTTTCTCACATCCCATCTCACTTATGCTTCATTAAATGCAACCTGACACAATGTTGGGTACGTGTCACTCTAATACTTTCTCGGAGTATAATAAATATAGTGGGCCCAAAATAAAAGGCCCAAAACATTCCTCAAATGAAACCCTATTTTTGCCCGCTCCAATCTGTCTTATCACTTTTACGCCTCCCGATATAAAAACCTTTCATCTTCTTTATTCATTTTACGCCATTTCAAATAAGGGAAACACCATTACTGCTCTGCAAAAAAGTTTAAGGACTCACGATCATTCAGAAATTTCATATCATCACACTGATCACCAACGACCTGCAGCTCGTCAAAAATGTGTAAGTCCCCCAAACCTTTTCAAATAGCAATTTTAATCACATCGTTAGATCTGTAATCGTGTATACTGAAATATTCGTGCTCTGTGTTATTCATTCCCTGAATGCTTAAATTTTTGATGGCATCAGCATCCCCCACCTTTTTAAAAACCGCCATTGAAAGGGTAAATTAACGGCGGTTTTCAGGCTTTTATAACGGCGGTTTTACAACCGCCGTTGTGTACATAGATTCGACGGCGGTTTTTCAAACCGATGTTTACGGCGGTTTTAGAAACGACATTAATTGGTGCACTTTTTATATCGGTTTTTAGAACCGCTGTTAATTTTAGTGTACTTTTTACGTCGGTTCGTAAAAAATACCTTCTAGAAAGTAGTAAAAAATTTTAAAAAAAAAAGAAATGAAAGCAGGTGCACCAAAATTAAATAAACGCAAAAATTCAAAATAGCCAAAAGAATAACTCAAAACCATTCAACAAAGAGTTCAAATATCACTCCCTCTCTTCAAAAAATAAATTCTAAAATATATGAGTTATAAACTATTTAAGAACTAAAATATCTAAAACTCCATCCTTCCTAATATCTAAAATATTGAGAATTGAATGCCTCTTGCAATAAATTCCAAAACGGACTAATTCTTGTTATCGACCTCGAATTTTCATCAGAAGAAAA
>BMAC01000139.1:348906-399827 GCA_014905375.1 Phtheirospermum japonicum
CCCCCTCGCCAGCTTGTTCCAACCTACGCCTTCGCAATCTAATCCAACGCATCAGTTCAAAACTAACTATTACCGAAAACTAGATTTTTCACAATTAGAAACAGTTTAAAACACAAACACATATATATACCTCTTCTTCTTTGGACTACTCGGATTGGTCTCTTCGTTCTCCACTTGAACGACCACCATTTTCAACAATTTTTAATTTCTCTCTCCACTCAAATATTCAGCCAAGTTTCAAGAAATATCCAGAAAACCTAACCATAACCAGAATCTATCTAGCCTGAAATCCCAAAAAAATGAAATAAGACTACAAAAAAAAAAATGCGGATTGAAAGGCAAACCAAAAGGGTAATAAGTGCTCTTCCATTTGCATAAAATAATATCTTTTGAAGAGATTATGCAATATCCTACTGAACGTATTATTTTTTCCTTAATTAGAATTATCAGATTATTTAAAAAATAAGTAAATTAATAAATATAAATATAAGGCACTATTTTCTATCTTTTGTAGTGTTAATTGTGAAAGTAGATTCACTAATACTCTTGTTAACTTTATTACTTTAATATTATATATAAATTACAGTGCCTCGTAGAAGGCAAGCAACCAAGCTAACGCTGCCCAAATGCATAGTATGTTTTTTGAATTTCCAAACTTGATTTTAACACATGTAATGTTCATGACTAGACTAGGTGCATACATACCATAAAAGCAAGTTCAATTTGGGGATAAACGATCTGTGTCCAGTATAAGGTATAAAACCCCTTTTTTGTCTCAACCTCATAGCCACACCCACACACCCCAATACAGCGTCATAATAACCAAGGCACACCTACAAAATTAACATAATAGTAATGGCTTAATAATGCTGAAATATTATATACCATGTAAGAAATAATTAGGAAGGTGTTTTGTAACAACCTTATCCCATCAGAAGGTTCTTTCATCTCAAATCCGCCATTCTTCAAAACTGATATAAACAACGGATCTGTAGTTATATATTCCAGTTGATCCAGAGTTAGTTCTCTCCTAAATTGATCCGAATACATCTTCACCATGACAAGCAAGTGTGGATCCTATAATAAAACCAATATGAAAAACAGTTTTTAGTTGAAAGAAAAAAAGAAAAAAAATGAAAGTGCGTACCATAAGTAAATGATAAAGCATCATGTCACGAAAGTGTTGATTGCGCCAAAACTCCCAAACTGCTTCACAATGTCGAGCAAAGGGCAGCTTACGAGGTACAAATCCAACAGGAACAGGAACAGGAACAGGAGATTCAGCATTAAAATGAGCATCTTCAAGGGATTTCAAAAGCTCTTCTGCCAGCTCAACAAGCTTTGGATCTTTTTCTACGTCCTGAGCCAAACACTGGATCGCAGAAAGGCACATTTCAAATTTAGATTTTAAATATTAGCAATCAACAAAAAATGAGTTGAAAATTAATACTTGCCTGAGCAGCAGAATCGTCTTTAGTGTCAGCAAAAGAAATGTCTAAACCGAGAGCGTATAATCCAATATCTCTAAAAAAGTACTCCTCCAGCTTATATTCCATACTCCAGTACCTGATCAATATCTCTAAAAACTTCTTGTATGCTGTTGTCAATTTCTCAACCGGTTGTCCTTTCCTAGTTTCCATAAATAAAAGATCAGTTTATTGACTGCAATTGGGAGAATTATGACAACCAAAAAATTATAGGGTAAGTTATTCTCTGAAATGGTAGGAATTGATAAATTAAGTTCTCAGGGAAATATCAAAGGGAAAAAGTAACTATCATTTACTTATCCTCTCAACGTTTCCATGGATTTTCCCACAACAGTTACCAACTCAAGGTACTACATATACCTATTTTTCTCCCCTCAGTTTATATAACTTAATTTGAGCATAAATATGACATCAAGTAAGGAGGTGAATTGCAAACCCAGAATATTTGTACTCGTTAAACTAGAAAAAAGAAGAATGTTTCACAAGAGATTAATAATAAAAGACTAATACTAATATACTGGAGTGATTTGAAATTTTGAATTGCTCTCTCTTTATCGATGCCTAACTTACAAAACCATGTCAAGCCCAATGCATCTCTAGAAAGAACCCAAAAGGCTCTCATAGATTATAATATAGAAGGTTATTTGTGATTATTTGGATAATATAGATTATAATATAGCTCTCATAGATTATAATATAGAAGGTTATTTCCGGAAAAACATAAAGAACAGTCTGCAATTCCAAATTGATAAGCTCCCCCTAATTAGGGTTCCAATCGGTGATATTCATGACTATTCTATTACAAACGAGGCAATAACATTCAACAGAAACAAAAAAGAAAAATCATGAAATCTGTAAAACAAAAAACAAAAATAAAATAAAAATAAAATGCCAAGGCTCAGGAATTCAGAAACTTACCAAAATCAGCTTGACGGACTCCAATTCAACAAAAGAAACACTCAAAATCCGACCCGATCGCTTCAACGGTTATTTGCAAACCCAAAGCAAGCTTTATATAGTAATCCATATATAAA
The DNA here is from genome assembly GCA_014905375.1 of Phtheirospermum japonicum. NCBI lineage: Eukaryota > Viridiplantae > Streptophyta > Magnoliopsida > Lamiales > Orobanchaceae > Phtheirospermum > Phtheirospermum japonicum. The sequence goes on from BMAC01000139.1 coordinate 351,428, forward strand.
TGGAGTCTCATCATCACTGAAAACGATCTATGCCTGCATTTACTGCTAAATTCACATATTCAAGAGATCACACAACCAAATAAATAGCGAACAAATTAAAATTCAGAGCAGGTAGATTTAACTTCGAAAAATAATAAGATGCTGATGATTGGTCATTTGGAAAAAAATTAATTTCACGATAGCGTCCATTTCATTAGAATCTAGTAAAACCTATTTCAGTTGAAGAAAGAAAGAAAGAAGATGAAGACAAACACAGGATAGCAGGTTGATTTAAAAAATAATTGCACTTACCCCAGCACTATCGAGCGGAATGTCACTGAGTCAAACCCTCTGAGCAAAATCATTGAATCCTCCTTCATTATCCTCCTCCGGTCCATTGCTACTGGATTCTACCATACAAACAAACAAACAAATTAAATCCCCAAACCCCACATCAAAATTAGGGTTTTCGATTACAAACCAGCTCACAATCGGAATAGGGTTTTCTTACCATTTGTGCAGGCAAAGATTGGTCGAGCGGCTTTCGATCTCGAGAAGCGTGTCAACTCGGCTCCGAAGCGCACTCCAAAATCGCTTATCGGAGGATGGCTGAGCAATTGAGGAGACGAGGCCATCGTGAGAAGGAGAAGCCGTTGCCGGCGAGGATTGAGTGGGCGAGGGTGAGGGCGAGCGATTTGATGTTCGATTGGACGGAGGAGAGCGAGAGGTCGGAGACCTCGCATCAGGTGGTGGAGAGATTGAGATCGGAGAGGGCTAGGGTTTGGTGCATATGCAGACTGATTTTGAGGGTTTTGATGGTGGAGTCGTGATTGGAGGGTGAGGATTCGTGTTTCTTATTAAAGAAATAAATAAAAAGAAAAATAATTGAAAAAAGAAATAAATAAATATAAAAAAAAGAGAGGGAATGGATTCTACGGCGGTTCTACTAAGACCGCCGTAAAATGTTATCTAATTGACGGCGGTTCTATGGGAACCGACGTTAAAAGTAATGACCTGAACTATTTAACGGCGGTTCCTTAAGAACCGCCGTTAATTAGCTCAAGTTTAACGTCGGTTCTATGACAACCGCCGTAAAATATAGGATTCTACGGCGGTTTTGAGAGAACCGCCGTTAACATATGGATTTAACGTCGTTTTCCAATAACGTGGTCATAAAGGGTAATGTGGTTAGGTGCAGGTCGCAAGGGGTCCGCGGTGTGGCCCTTCGGGTAGGACCATCTTGGCGGTTTTGGGTAGATTGAGGATTCTCTTAATTTTTCTAATTTGGAACGCTCGGGTAATATCCAATAGTTAAATTTGATTTCTTTGGTTGAGGAAGAAGAAAAAGGTAGGTCGCTGATGGATAGGGAAGAGGCTACAGTCACAGGGTTCTCCCTAAAGTGCTCGCAGGCTGGAGGATTGCTAGATATGGGTAGAGGGACACCCTCTGGGGATGATGTGTGAGGGCTAATGATGGAGAGGATGGAATTTCATGGAGGTCGTCTCTCGAGGTTTGATTTTCAGAAAGGGTTATGGTTTGGGCTCGAAGTTCCGACCAGGTTACGTCACCTTCTGGCTCGTCGCGGAGGCCGGAAGAAGGTAATAGAGGTTGTTTGGGCCTAGTCTCAATTATAAAAGGGTTTTCTGAGGGAACGGAGTCAGGGGAGAGAGTTGAATTTTGGGAATTATCCCGCCGTTATTATTAACGGCGGTCGATACAAGGGCGGTTCAAAAACCGCCGTTAAACATGAAAAAAAACCGCCGTTAAAAAACCTTTCTGCAGTAGTGTGTGAAGTCCATCAGTGCAGAAAATTGTAGTGGTGTTGATAAACAGGTGGAGCTGCAAGTCACTTTCGATGAGAGTAAATCACAACTTTAAGGTGGAGAAGATCAACATACTACTGCTGAAAGTACAAGTTCAGATGTTCAATCCAGAAGCTCGCCAGACAAGTATAGCTATTGATAAAGTTAGGAGAACAGGTGTGAAGCCTCCTGTGCGATACGGTTTTGAGGATATGGTGACTTATGCCTTACAAGTCGCTGACGAGGTATAATAGGAAGAACCATTTGTAGGTGAACCATTCACATACATAGAGGCTATTTCAGGTAGTGAGTCAGCTCAATGGCTCACTGCAATGAGAGAAGAGATGGAATCACTTGACAAGAATCTGACTTGGGAGCTGGTCAAACGGCCAAAGGGGAGGAAGATTGTTACTTGCAAATGAATATTCAAGAAGAAGGAAGAAACCACATCTGGTGAAGGTGTGAGATACAAGGCTCGACTAGTTGCAAGAGGGTTCAAACAGAAGGAGGGGGTTGGTTATACTGAGATATTCTCACCAGTGGTCAGACACATTTCCATCAGAGTGTTACTAGCAATGGTTGCACAACAAGATTTATAACTTGAGCAACTGGATGTGAAGACAGCTTTTCTACATGGAATGCTCGAAAACGATATCTACATGACTCAACCAAAGGGGTTCCAGGTTCCGGGGAAGGAAGATTATGGTTGAGAGGAAGACTAAAGCAGTCTCCAAGGCAGTGGTATAAGATGTTTGACAGTTACATGATCCAGTTGGGATACAACAGGAGTCCACATGATTGTTGTGTGTATCACAACAAATCAGATGACGGTTCCATGATCTATCTCATTCTGTATGTGGATGATATGCTCATAGTTGCGAAGTCCAAGTCTGATATTCAAAAACTGAAGGATCTGCTCAGTGCTGAGTTCTATATAAAGGATTTGAGTGCTGCCAAGAAAATTCTGGGCTTGGAGATATATAGGGAAAGAGAAAATAAGAAGCTCTTCGTGTAACAGAAGAGTTACACTGAGAAGATCTTGTCTAGATTTAGCATGTCTACCGCCAAGCCTATTGACACCCCAAGTGCTACAAATATTCATTTATCTACTGATTATACACCGAAGTCTGTAGTTGAGCAGGAATACATGTCTTGAGTCCCATACTCTAATTCAGTAGGGAGTTTGATGTATGTTATAGTCTGCACTAGACCAGATCTTGCACATGCTGTGAGTGTTATCAGAAGGTTCATGGGACGACCTGGAAAGGAGCATTTGCAAGCTGTGAAGAGGATTTTTTGTTATCTTAAAGGTACGTCTGATGTTGGTCTCTTGTATAGAGGTGATGCTCATGGTTCTGTGACTGGTTACTCTGACTCTGATTATGCTGGAGATGTTGATAGTAGAAGATCTATGACTGGTTATGTCTTCACTCTTGGTGGTTCTGTTGTTAGTTGGAAGGAAACTCTACAGGCTCTAGTTACTCTTTCTACAACTGAAGCAGAATATATGGCAYTGACARAAGCTGCTAAAGRGGKAATTTRGTTGAAAGGGCTTGTAGGTGATCTTGGTCTACWTCATGATCAAGTTATTGTGTTTTGTGACAGTYTGAGTGCAATYTGTTTGACCAAGGATCAGGTCCAYCATGAGAGGACCAAACATATTGATGTGAGGTATCATTTTCTGAGAAATGAGCAGAGAATCAAGGTGATGAAAGTAGGTACTGCTGATAATCCTGCTGACATGTTCACCAAGACGGTCCCACATAGCAAGTTTTGACATTGTCTGGACTTGCTAAACATCAAAAGTTGTTAGTTGCCCTAGGAGGGCAAATCTAAGGCAGAAAGAAGGAGACTGTTCATCTAGCATTATAATGATGCATCTACAAGGAAGATTCAAGTCAAGGTGGAGATTTGTTGATATGTCTTGAATCTCTCGCTTCGGCGAGTTGTACGGGGGTCTTTGAGATATGATTTATTCTATCAATACTATAAATATGGTCTTTGAGATCATAAATCTGTAACCCTAATCAGTTAATAAAATTCGTTCTTCTCTCTGTCCGTGGACGTAGCCAATTTCGTGAACCACGTATATCTATGTCTTCTTTACGTTTTCTGTTTATTACTTTATAATCCTATTCATTCATAACACTGTAGCTCTTGAGCCAGCCGTTACAAAGTTTTAATTTTATTTTTTTAATCAAAAGAAAAGAGACAAAGTTGATCATTAATGGCAAATAACAAATATCATTTATCATTTGATAAAACAAAAAAGATTGGTTACCAAGAATAAGGGGTACTAACCTCAAATTTGAGACCAGTGACCTGAATACCTTCCAATTACGTCACAGCGACCTGGTTGATCTCTAAAAAGCCTCCTGGCGACCTAACCGATCCTGCAAAATAACACCCTCAGCCAAGGCGGTGGATGGCCCCGCCAAAGGTCCTCCGATGCTTAAGTTAGCGAGTGCGAGAGATAATTTTGAGAGCTCAAAGTAAGATTAATCAACTTAAAATAAAGAGAGGCGTGCACCCCTTTTATATAGACAAGAGAAGTGCTCCCCAAACTAGGGCTACCTTCTTCCACCATAATTCCATAAATACCGTGACCGACTTAGATTTAGAATATCTCATGTATGCGAAGTTCCCATAAATAATAAATCTCTTATTTAAATTACCAGAATAGGCCTGGGCCTGTGATTCTTTTCTTTTAATATAGTTCACCGATACCCCACAAAATCATCCATATTAGCCCATTTGGGCCTAATATTTACAAAAGCCCATGAACGAGCTATCAGATAATGCCGAGTTAACAACATCATAAGAGGTCGCGACCCTATATGAGAACTCATCCTCATACTTCAGGTCGCTACTCTAAAAACTAGCTCGCCCACCTCTCAGAAGAAATGTTCCTTCCAAGAAATGAGGTCGCTTACCATAAATACCAACATATATCATGCGTGGATTTTTAGTGTTGTATCATCTAGTCCCCCATATTCTTGCTGATTGAGGTACGAAATTAGGTAGAATATGTAAAAAGGTAGAAAGAACGCAATCACTAGGAACCACAATAAAAAACATAAATCATAAATAAATTGCCCTGCCAGCTTACCATACCACAATTTAGGATAACCCAGCTTGGCATAATGAGCCACAATAAAGGTCATCCAATAAAATCTTGCCACATAAAATCGCGACCTCTGAGAACTAAGCTCGCTTAGTCCCCAAGAAGAGTGCTCCTCCCAGAAGAAGAGTTCGCATATAAGTCCCCAGATTTCATATCGGTCGACCTAGTGCACCCATCAACCTAAAACCATAAAACTTCCCCATCCGCGACCTGTGGTCGTACCCAGGCACAGTAACCCAAAGAAATATAATCATAAGTGTTCAAAAAGTCAAAACACGCTTTTTCCCTTTCTTTCACATTCTCTTAAAGATTCATTAAATGCACCTTGGCATCATGTCGGACACGTGCCATCTCCCTATTTTCTCTTAGTATAATAAATATGCTGGGCCAGAAATGAAAGGCCCAAAATAATCTCTAAAAACCCTATTAAATTCTCACTCCAATCTGTCCCATCAGCTTTTTCGCTGCCCAACATACACAAAAACCTTTCCATCTCCACTCAATCTTCAGAAATACAAGCAAAAACCACCATTTTCACTCTGAAAAAAAGCTCGCGCTTTCTCTGCCTTTCAAAAAATCACTAATAATATATCGCTCATCTCCGACCTCCACGACAACGAAAATGAGTAAGTCCCCTAGATCTTCCCTTTTTAGCAATTAGTTTTAATTTAATATCGTATATGTGTTGCATTGTTGAGTGTTGTTATGTTTTTCTGTTGCTTTCTCTTTGTGATTTCCAATTAACGGTGAAATTAGCCTCCTCCAACCCTGGTTCTTAGAATCCAGACCTTTCTCCCGACTCAAATCCCACCGTAAACCCTTATATTTTTAAAAGAAGGTGAAAACAACCTTCCTCTCACCCCCTTCCCCCGGCCTTCATGACAAACTAGAAGGCGACGTCAGCTGGTCGGAACTAGAAGCCCAAACTAGGTCTCACACCGACGCCCAAGACACTTTAGAGAACATACCAGAAGACCCATCTCTTGCCCCTCTAACTATTGTAAATATACCAGAAGGCATTCCCTTAGCAAAACCCAATAACCTATCACCTTGAGAACACTTTTTAGAAAATCCTGTGACTGCAGTGCCTTCCTTAGGTGCTCCCGACCTACTCCCATTACCCCAAACAACCAGAGAAATTAAACATAACTATTGGATACTCCCTGACCCAGAAAAACTTGAAGAATTTCAACAAACACTTAATCTCCCTGAGACTGCCAAAATGGTTTTACGTGACATTCTCCACTCAGACCCCATGAAACCTTCTCCAAATCATATTACACTCTTCGATGAGTTGCTTAGATCGGGATTTAGACTCCCACCACACCCATTTTACATCGACACAACCCGTCTGTATAAAGTCCCCCTTTTGCAATTGACCCCCAATTTCATGAAATTTATGGCGTGGTATATTATATTATGTAAGTACTATAATACTCGGCCTGACCCAGACTTCTTCCACTTCTGTTTTCAAATAAAACATCAAAAAGATTCATTTTATCTTTCTGCTCGCACCGGCAAATCCCGGTTCTTAGTAAATCCTTTAAATAAAGTTCCTGAATGGCGGAGAAATTTCTTCTTTATTCACAATACCGAGGAATGGCCTTTTGTAAGCGAGCTACAATACCACACCCCAAAAAGAACCTCCTCCCAGTCCCAAACATTTTCCCATTACGTACAAAAAACACTCTGACCAGCTCACAGAATGGAGTATGCGCCCATTTGATGTGGTGCGACTCACGAGCCGGTCCAAAATTCTCAAATTCGTGGGCATCGACTCCCATCCTGTCGACTCAAATCTCGCAATGACCAGATCGGAGTTTGGTAGGTCTCCCGAGTTATAATACTTCACACCGCCATCCACAACCATTTTAAATTAATGTTAACCCACTATTCCGTTATTGCAGATACATTCGTCAGCACCTTCGTCTCATCGAGCTCTTAGGAGATCACTGCACCAACAGATCCACAGCCCGCTGTCACCTCAGCACCCCCACCATCTATTATCAATGTAGATGAGGTGCTAAATCAGGCATTTGGGGCGGAAGATGACCTGGAGATTGCAGACGACCTGGAAGAGGTGCCATTAGTCAAGAGACCCTCCAAGGGGAAACGATCAATCAGGCCATCTGCTAAGAGCCCGAGCTCTCCTGCTCCAAAATGCCGCCGCCTCTAAAAAAATCACGGCACTACTTCTTCCAGCTCTCCAGATCTGGGGAAGGACTGGCACAATGCGGCAATGGAGAGGAGATCAAGACTTTTCTCGGGGAGCGCATAACCGACCAGGTAACGTACTACCTCAACAATCCCCCTCTTACTTATATTATTTTATGATATAGTTGGGTCCATTACTCTCCACACTGTCCGACGAACTACTGGCTCCATCCGCTGAGAGCGACCTGGACAAAGCATGTGACGAGCTGACAATCCAGGCAGACCAACAGACAAAACAAATGTCACTAACACAGGGTGACCTGGACAAAGCTCGTCAAGAGCTAACAGCCCGCGAGGAGGAGATAAATCTCTTGAAGAGCCTAAGAGAGAGCGTGAAAGATGAAGTGACCAGAGTAGCCAATGAAGCTAGAGAACAAACCCGAAAGCTAGAGGGGCAAGTACGAGAAGTTAGCCGTGTCGCACACCAGCAGGGCGTTGCCGAAGGCCGGTGGACCTTCTTGTTGTGTGAAGTGGCCAGAAGTTCATGGATGCCTATCGGGAGGAACTGGTGAAGGCCTTTAGAAAATCAACTCTGTTCTTTGGCAAGATGGCTGTAGGCAGTAGGGAATGGGTTCATAAGCGGCAGGGATAATTAAGGACCAGCTCGCAACTATGAATGTCACATACAATCCTAACGTGCCAGCGATCATCGACATGCTTCTCACGTTTAGATCCTGGAAGGGAGACCTAAAGCAGCCAAAATATGTGAAATGGTGGCTGTCTTGTCATAGCCGAGCCATGCTATCCGCCAAATTGGTTGTCGAGTTAAATGCACCTTTAGACGATTTTGTTCCTGCAACCGGGCCGAGCACTACCTGATAACACTTTATAATTCAATGACCTGTAATCTGTTCGCAGATTTATGACCAATTTCACATAACTTTATGAACAATTTCGCATAATTCTATGATCCATTCTATCCTTATGCTTATTACATGTATAAACCTGCAACTCAAACCATCATGAACGCAACCATAAAGTACTACAGGTCGCATAGAACACGCGAATTACATACACAACCATGAGCCAAATCAATCAAAAAGAGCTGAAAACGAACCCATAATATAGGTCAAATATGTTAGCTCGCACACAAAAATACAAAAAATAAAAACACAACACCCCAAGAGGTATTTATAAGTCAAACATACTTAAAGTCACATCACCCAATCATTCATAAAAAACCAGAAAAAGTTGAGATATTCACCCAGCTTTATTAAATATTGCAAAAATCTATCCGCCCCAAAGGGTAAAGCACAAAACAGCCCGCCCCAAAGAGTTAATGAAACAACATCCGCCCTGAAGGGTTAAAAGTGAAACAGCCCGCCCCGAAGGGTTAAAGGTGAAACAACCCGCCCTGAAGGGTTAATGAAACAACATCCGCCCCGAAGGGTTAAAGTTGAAACAGCCTGCCCCGAAGGGTTAATGAAACAACATCCGCCCCAAAGGGTTAAAGGTGAAACAGCCCGCCCCGAAGGGTTAATGAAACATCCGCCCCGAAGGGTTAAAAGTGAAACAGCCCGCCCCGAAGGGTTAATGAAACATCCGCCCTGAATCGAGATAAAGAGAATAGAGAACCCGAAGGGTTAAAGGTGAAACAACCCTTCATCTAGGCATAATACCTCTTTAGATGACAAACATTCCAGCTCCTAGGTAGATCTTTCCCCTCGGAATTCTCGAGTATGTATCCTCCTCCATGCAGCACTTTAATCACTTTGAACGGACCTACCCAACTTGGATCAAGATTCCTAGTTTTACGTAATGCATCAGCTCGCCTCCATACTAAATCACCAAACTGAAAGCAGCGATGTTTAACTTGTTTATTAAAAGAAGCTTGTATCCTTTGTTTATAATGTTCCACCCGGACAGCAGCCTTCTCTCGTATTTCATCAATCATTTCAATTGCTACTCTTGCTAGCCTTTCGTTTTCTTCCACATTAAACGCCGATAAGCGCTGCGATCCCCCTATCTCCGTTGGAATAACAACTTCCATCCCATAGACCAGACTGAACGTCGACTCCTCTGAATAAGTTCGGGGAGTCGTTCGGTAAGCCCAAAAGACCGACGCGATCTCTTCCTCCCAAAGTCCCCTTGCTTTTCCCAATCATAGCTTAATGTCCTGCACAATAATACGGTTAGTAACCTCAACCTGCCCATTAGTTTGGGGGTGCTCCATTGAAGCAAATTGTTGTTTCATCCCCATCTCTTTGCACCAATCCTAGATTTCTTGCTCGTTGATTCCGATACCAATACTCGTGGGACACCAAACCTACAAAAAAATGTTATAAAAAAAAAGTCCATCATGTCCTGCTCGCTTATGCCCGTAACCGCTTCGACCTCCACCCATTTTGTAAAATAATCGACTGCCACCACCAGGTTTTGTTTATTGCCCGGTGTTTTTGGAAAAGGTCCCACAATATCGATTCTCCATTGCGCAAAAGGACATGGCGATCTCATAACCATTATATCCTCCGCCGGTATATGCGTAACCGGAGCGTGCATCTGAGACTTTTTACAATTCCTAACCAGGTCACCAGCCATACCTTTCATACCTGGCCAAAAGAAACCAACCCGTAATGTTACACCAACTAGCGCCCTGCTCTTTGCATGATCACCACAATACCCCTCATGTATCTCCTTTAACACTTCAAATCCCTGATCCTTGGACAAACATTTCAAAAAAGGTCCAAAATGCGAACTTTTGTACAGTTCATCGTTTATAATACAAAAACAAGCCACTGTCTTAGCTTCCTTTGTTGACAACCGCACGTCACCTTCTTTTACCTTAACGAGAACATCCCAGATAGGCGCACGCCAATCATCCTCTACTCCGAGCTCCATTACTTCCTTGCCTTATCCACACTGCTATGGCTTATTTCCATCAGCGTAATTTTCCACGTGTCACAAGTCCCCTATGCACCCGCAATCCGAGCGAGCTGATCAACCTGAGTATTTTCAGCTCGCGGAAAATGCTCTAGTTTAAACTCTTCAAAGTGCGAAACCTCTTCTCGTAACTTTTTTAAATACACCACCATGTGTTCTTCTTTTGCTTTGAAAGACCCGTTGAACTGACGAGCTATCAACTGAGAATCCGTGTATGCCCATACCTTCCTTGCTCCCAGATCGCTCGCCATTTTCATACCTTGCAACACAACTTCATATTCAGCTTCATTATTAGATGCTTTGTATCCCAACTTTATTCCAAATTCCAAATTTTCTCCTCCCGGGCTGGTTAACACAATCCCCAGCCCTGCCACTGACACCATAGTTGACCCATCAGTATGCAATACCCATGCCTTCGTTTCATCACTTAGTTCGGCTGGGCGCACCATTTCCTGTAAGAAACCCGCCAACACTTAAGCTTTGATGGCCGCACTAGGTTCGTACACCACGTCGTATTCACTCAGCTGCACCGCCCACTTAACCAGCCTGCCAAACACGTTTAGATTACTCAGAACCTGATTGAGAGCTAGATTAGTACACACCCTCACCTTGTGGCTCAAAAAGTATGGCCGTAATTTCCTTGTTGTACAAATTAGCGCAAAACCTCCATTCTTCAGCTCGGAATAGTTCAACTTAGCACCTCGCAACATTCTACTAATATAATATATAGTTTTCTGAATACCCGCATCTTCTCTGATGAGCACCGAACTCATTTTAACCTCTTCAACCGATATATACAAGATTAGATCTTCCCCATGCATCGGCTTGGTCAACAATGGTATTTCAACTAAGTATTCTTTCAGCTTGTCAAATGCATCCGCTGCCTCCTGGGTCCATTCGAACTTGGATCCTTTCCTGAGCGCCCTGAAAAAGGGGACACCCCTCTCCGCCGACCTGGAAATAAAACGGTTGAGACCTACAATGCGACATGTAAGCACATGTACGACGAGCACTGTTCGAGGATGTGGCATCTCCAAAACAGCCCATACCTTTTCAGGGTTAACCTCAATACCCCTCTCCATCACCATATATCCCAGAAATTTCCCGGATCACACACCAAATGCTCACTTCTTTTGATTAAGCTTTATCTCGTGCAGTCTCAGTATAAGAAACGTTTTCCTCAAGTCCTACACATGGGATTATGCTTTCTTTCTCTTTACCAGCATATCATCGATGTACACCTCCATAGTGGATCCCAACAGGTCCTTGAACATTCTGTCCACCAATCTCTGATAGGTCGCCCCTGCATTTTTCAAACCAAAGGGCATGTACACAAAACAATATGTCCCCGTCGAAGTAACAAAGCTCACCTTAGGCTGATCCTCCTTTGCAAGAGGTATTTGGTGATACCCTTGTGAAGCATCCATCATACTTAATAGCTCGCACCCTGAGGTTGAATCTACCAATTGATCAATTCGTGGCAGCGGATAATGATCCTTTGGGCATGCTTTATTCAAATCACAGAAATCTACACACATCCTCCATTTTGCTCTGGCTTTGGCACCACCACACCATTGGATAAGTATTCTGGAAATTGAATTACTCGAATGTAACCTGCTCTCAATAATTTCTGCACCTCCTCTCCAATTATTTTGTCCAGCTCAGGCCCGAAATGCCTCATTTTTTGTTTAACCGACATCGCCTCCGGATCTGCATTTAGATGATGTTGTGTGACCTTTGGAGATACTCCTGTTAGTTCTCTATCTCCAAAAGCAAAAACGTCCCTAAACTCCCTCAATAACTATATCAGCTCTTCTCTTAGTGTCTCTGTCATCAAGGTTCCAATTTTTGTAGTGTATTCCGGGCGACATTCCTCTAACGAAATTTCCATCAACTCCTCGTGTGGCTGCACAGAGTTCTCTTATTCTTTTTAACGTTTTTGAACTAAGTATGCCTTCCGGTACCTCTTCATCTCTTTCTCGCTTATTCTCGCTTAATCCATTTCTTACTGTCATCTGGTAACACGACCTTGCGATTTGCTGTTCGGAAATAACCTCCCCCACTTTATTTCCCACCGGATACTTGATACTCATGTGGCACATTTACGTTACTGCCTGGAATACATTGGGGGCAGGTCGTCCTAATATCGCATTATACGCCGACCTCCCTCGTACTATCAAATACTTCAAGTTCCTCTTTTCTTGCAACTCATCTTTCCCTAACACCACTGCTAGTGTTAGCTATCCCTCCATAATCAACTGTGCTCCATTAAACGCATAAATGGGCGTATTCACAGGTCGCACGCTCGTTTCCAACTTCATTTGCTCCAGGCAATCTGTGTATATTATGTTGACTGAACTCCCATTATCCACAAAAATCCTCCCGACCTCATACCCCGCTATCTCAGCTTCAATCACTAGTGCGTCGTTATGGTCTTCCTGCAGCCTGCGTCATTCATTGGGACCAAAAGAGATGATTGGTCCTGATGTCTGTGGGCGTCGACTCACACTAGCGACCTCCCACGTCCCCGGGCGAGCTGATTTCACATGCTTTTTTCGTGGTCTATTGATATCACCATCAGTAGGTCTGCCTAAAATCATGCTTATCCTACCTTTGTTTCTTCTTGGGGCATTATGTCCCTGATTTTCTTGCTGCGGCTGTCTCTCGACCTGATCCTGAGGTGGGTCTCTCGGTGGTGGTGTGGGCAATGGTTGCCTTGCTTCCCTTGACTCTCTATCTCTGTAAACAACTTCCTTCAAATGCCCAGCTTTTATGAGACTCTCGATTTCTTCTTTAAGATGCCTGCACCTCTCCGTGGAAAGACCAAATTATTGTGAAACATACAAAAGAAATCCGATTTGGGATTAGTAGGAAGCTGCGTGCGACTTTCTGGCCATTTTATATCATTAGGTATCAGGCGCTCCATGATAGTAAACACCTTATCCCGCGGGTAGATCGGCGATGTAAAATCCTCGTTCCTCCTCCAATTCCCCATATCCACCTCAAGTTTTTCCCTCACCGTAGGACCCGGAGTTAAGAGCCCGCGCACTACCCTTCTGGGTTCTCTTCTACCTTCCCTTCTCGACATACTACCTCCAGTCTCCGCGACCTCCCCACCAAATTGCACACGATGTTCCTCCTCATCTTCTTCTACCTATATATATTTATTGCATCTTTCCAGGACCTCATCGTATGTTCGTGCCACTTTTTTAACCAAAGATTTGCGTAAGTCTTCCCTCCTCAATCCTTGATGTAAAGCTCCTGCTTTTATTTCATCCGTAGCGGTGGGTACCTCCAACGTGGCTTTGGTGAACCTGTTGACATATTGCTTCAAGGTCGCATCAGGTCGCTGCACCATAGTAAAGAGTGATTGTGCAATCTTCACATTCTACCTCACGCTGGAAAATTGCTTCAGAAAAGCTATTCGTAACACCTGAAAGCTGATAAGTTTTCCTTTTGCCAATTGATAGAACCAGCTTTGGGCGATTCCTCTTAAAGTAGACACAAAAGCCTGGTATGCCACAACATCCGTATATCCATGTAAATCCTCTCATTCTGAAAGAGTTGCAGATGTTCTACTGGATCCGTCACCCCACGATATTGGAATTCCAACGTTGTATACCCCTTGGGCATCACAGCCGGCAATATATCATTTGAAAGGGGGTGTCATTTATCTTCATCAAGCTTTTCTCCTTCCACCCGCCTTTGAAAAGCTAAAAAGGCCTCCTTTATGTCTCTAAATGCCTTATTCCCTGGTCCGACCTCATTCTCTCCATTCTCCTCATGGTATTTGCTTCGAATCTTATGCGACTTATCCCGGGATTCACCATCCGTGCTTGAGGTTTGCGTTCCACTTTCACTTTCACCGGTATGCTTACTATGCCGACCTCGATGTTTATAATGATTTCGCCCTATTTTCAAATTCATTGCTTTTTTGTACTTATACCTGTGCGATTCTGAGGACGAGGCAGAGCTGAAAGAATCTTCTTGTTTTCTCTTACCCCCACTCTTCTTTCCGCGAGACGATCTCCGAGACAGAGACCTTCCGCTTTGTTTTGTGTTTTTTGTTACCGAATCTTCTCCCTGTCCACCATTTGACTTGTCGGCTTTCTCCTTCAGGGAACCCATCTCGCCTGCTAAGTACTTGTTCAGTTCTTCCTTTTTTTTAGGGGTACAAAATCCATAAGCCCCTTTAAGAATCCCTTATCGATTTGACAGGGCATATCTTTGGGTAAATCTTTCCGCTCTTTCGTCACTATGTGAACCGTCTTTTGTGCAATAATCTCTGGCGTCTCCACTTGCGGATCTCCTTCAGGTTCCTTTCCATTTTGTTGTTACGGCGAGGACGGCGGCGTGCCACCCAGATTCTGGATCACTGGCTCTCCGTTGGAAGGTGTCAGTCCGTCTTTTGTTTGCGCCATCTGGCTCTTCTTCTTCAGTTTGCACGATCCAGAACCAAAATACAAGGTCTTACGTTGTATGTTACTATCTTTCATACTGCGTTTTTGGATTTTTTCACGTCTTTTGCTCAAGGACTCGATGTCCCACTTTCCCACACACGGAGCCACTTGATAAAACCAAAAAGATTGGTTACCAAGAATAGGGGGTACTGACCTCAGATCTGAGATCAGCGACCTGAACAGCTTCCAAAAAAGTCACAGTGACCTGGTTAATCTCCAAAAAGCCTCCTGGCAACCTAACCGATCCTGCAAAACAGCACCCTCATCCAAGGCGGTGGATGGCCCCGGCGAAGGTCCTCCGATGCTTAAGTTAGCGAGTGCGAGAGATAATTTCGAGATCTCAAAGTATGATTAATCAACTTAAAATAAAGAGAGGCGTGCACCCTTTTTATATAGACAAGAGAAGTGCTCCCCAATCTAGGGTTACCTTCTCCCACCATAATTGCATAAATACCGTGACCGACTTAGATTTAATATTTCTCCTGTATGCTAAGTTCCCATAAATAATAAATCTCTTGTTTAAATTACTAGAATAGGCCTGAGCCTTTGATTCTTTTCTTTTAATATAATTCGTCGGGACCCCACAATACCATCCATATTAGCCCATTCGGGCCTAATATTTACAAAAGCTCATGAACGAGCTATCATATAACGCCGAGCTAACAACATCATAAGAGGTCGCGACCCTATATGAGAACTCATCCTCATACTTCAGGTCGCTACTCTAAAAACCAGCTCGCCCACCTCTCAGAGGAAATGCTCTTTCCAAGAAATGAGGTCGCTCACCATAAATACAAACATATATCATACGTGGTTTTTTAGTGTCGTATCAACATCAAAATAAGTTGGATACTCGAATTTTAGCTATGATGCATGGACACTGAATTTTTGACCTCGAGAGCGAGTCGGACACTACGTGGACGTGGACACGTGCCCGACACGTGTCGGACGCGTGTCCTATTTTTTTCTTCTTTTTTTGAGTTTTTGACAGGGGACACATCTCGCACACACCGAGGAAATGGCTCGGACATAGCGGGACATACGGGGACACGACCCCGACACGTTTTTTCAATTTTTTTTTAATTCTTTTTTCAAAAATTTTATTTTTTTTTTATTTTTTAATTATTATCGTTTTTCATTATAATCGAGGTTTTATCAACTATTGTGAATGATTTTGTAGTTATTTTAGATGATTAATTGCAAATAAAAATGATTACAATTTAATATTAATAGGAAATAAATATATTAATAATTATTTGAAATATAAACGTGTCTGAGACGTGTCGTGTCCTATTTTTAAAAATAAGCGTGTCCTCGTTCTGTGTCGTGTCGTGTACCTAGTCTGTGTTCGTGTCGGTGCAACCTAGGTTTTAAGCCATTGAGAAGTATTATTTTACTGACCAATGATAGATCTTTCAGTTGACCTAATAGAACTTGGTGTTAAAGCTAGTGTGATCCTTCCTATCCAATCAACACAATAAAACTTTTCGTTAGATACACACACACACACACATATATATATATATATAGTAAAATTGGATTGGCCGTACCTATCCAATAATCTAGAATGGAATATGAATAACTCGCTATTCGCTCGGTTTTTAGTACATAATCAATATGAGAGATGGTCGAGCGGTTCAAGGCGTAGCATTGAAATTGCTATGTAGGCTTTTGTTTACCTAGGGTTCGAATCCCTCTCTTTCCGTACCTATATATATATATATATATATATATATATATATATATATATATATATATATATATATATATATATTATTGTGCATATTCAAGAGAATACACAATTGTACAATTAAAAAAACAAGGAAAGTTCACTTTTGGATCGCCTGATAACTCTTTAGACAATTTATAGTCCTCGTCCTTCACTCTTCCTTTTACAAAGCTTGTTTCATGAATAATGTATATTTTACAAAACTCCCAAAAATAATATATATATATATATCGGTGGGTTCAAATAGAACCATGTCATTATATGCGAACCTGTGAACTAGTGCTTTATTATACAATCACAGTGTTTTATTAATATTTTTAGTTATATACACCAGTAGTGCTTTTATTAGACAATCCTAATACTTTTAATCAAATAAGGAAATAAACAAAAAATCTGATCCATCCATTTAATTAGATCTAAGGCCCATAATAGACCTTAGGTTCACATATAATGACATGGTTCTCATTTGAACCTAATCTTATATATATATATATATATATATATATATATATATATATATATATATATATAATAACAGTACTGGCTATATGAGTTAATTATTTTGGTTCCCTCCAAAACTATTTTCTTTCCCCCCAAAAAAACTTTATTGGAGGAAAGCCACATTTGTTGACTTTTCAACTGTTTTTTTTTTTTAAATTTAAATTTCACAGCACATAATTGTTGACTTTTCAACATAGGTTTCAAATTGGAGTCGATTGTTTTTAAAAGGTTAATAGGAGTAGTTGAATTTCTGATATTATGGTTACAAATTAGGATATGATTGCTTAAAATTTTGAGTTTGTGACCAAAATTTTTGAATTTTTTTAAGCTCTGAATTCGGATTTGTGAAAAATCAATTCCATATTTTTTACTCATAATTACAAATTTGTAAGCCGCATAAATTGAGTTTTCAACTGCCCAAAATTAATAATTTTAATATTATTATATAGAGAATTATTAGGTCTTAAAATAAATTTTTCTATCATCTAATTAATGATTATAATAATGAATTTTTTATATAGTAGTCAAGTGTTCAGATTTTGATTAAAGATAAACTGTATTTTTCGGTATTTTGAATTGAAATAATAGATAAAGCAAGCATAATAAAATCAACCATAAAAATAAATATAATTACATGCCTTGGATAAAAAAATAAAGTATGAAAAAAAATTAAATTACAGGTCCTAAGAAAAAATTGGGTTCTAAAAAACAAAGCAAAACATCAAAATTAAATAAATTACAGACCCCGAATATAACTAATATAGCAAAAAATAACAAAACATTAAAGCATATCAGAATTGAACAAATATTGATCTCCTTGCATAATGAAACTCTAAGAAATCTAGTATCTTCCATGGAAATTTTGTTTTAAAGAATCGGTAGTTGATATAACCCGATTCACTTGCATAATTAGAATCCTAAATAAAGAAAATACAGTACATCGGATTTTTTTATTCATGTGATTTGTTTGCCTAAAATCAGTTTAATGCAGTAGATCGATTTATTCATTCTAAAATCAAACAATAAAAGATGTACAAAAAATAGAATCTTAATTAAACAAAATACAGTACATCATAATTATATTCAATATTGAATAATTATGAAAAATCAGATTTCATACAATTTGTTTGCCTAATTATAGACAATAGATTTACGGAATTCGCAATAGATCGATTTTAAAAAAATAAAATTAGCCAATAAAGACATACAAGAAATAGAATCCTAATCAAAGAAAATACAGTACATCAGATGTTTATTCAATATTGAATAATTCTGAAAAATAAGATTTCGTACGACTTATTTGCCTAATTAAAGACATTTAATTTATGGAATTTGCAGCATATCGATTTTTAAAAAATAAAATCAACCAATTAAAACGTATGAGAAATTGAATCCTAACCAAAGAAAATACAATACATCAGATTTGTATTCAATATTGAATAATTTTGAAAAATCAATTTTCATTCTACTTGTTTGACTAATTAAAGACATTTAATTTATGGAAAATGCAGCAGATAGATTTTTAAAAAACAAAATCAACCAATAATATTAAATAATTCTGATATGCTAAAGTCAGAATCATATTTTCAAAAAAATCAGATTGCATACGATTTGTTTGCGTAATTAAAGACATTTAATTTAATTTGTGGAAAATGCAGCAGATCGATTTTTTAGTTCTAAAATTGATAAATAAAGAATCTACAAAAAATTAAAATTAGATACATTATCTATAATGAGGGGATACGAAATCATATCTCTTCGGGGGTTAACAGAATTCAAAATCTTGAATCTCTAGTGTTTCAACTAATTCTTCCTATAAATATAGGTTCTTATTATTTGCAAATCAATTTCAATTCCCCACCTAAGTTTGTATGTGCTTTTTCTCTATTTTCAAAACTTGGGCAGCAAGAATTTTTGGAACGATGCCTCCTTTACTTGGACTCATCAAAGACATTGGCCAAACAATAACAAAGCACTTAAGCTTAGAGTTGTTCGGATTTTTTCTCGGTCCGGATTCGATGAGAAGGAGCAAAAGACTTCCATGAAGACCGTTTTACATGATTCGGAGGTGTTATTGGTTCCCAATAATTTTATTATATATGGATATATGAATCGAACTTTTTCGCGTTTAAAATAATGAAAAACTCGTCCTCTAGAGAATGGAGCTATTGTAGGCGATAAGCTGACTCGAGTCGAATCACAAGGAAGACTAATCGGAAACTATTTCGGTGTTTGATTTTACGTACGTAGAAACAAAAATAAAAACTATAGTAGACTAAATTAAACACGCGATCAAATTGAGTTTGAGGTTTTCTAACATATACGAGCAATAAAATTAAAAGCTTTAAAACGATTAATAAAAACGAAGGTCAAGTGCACCGGAATCGTCTCCACGATCGGGATTGTCAATCCCGATGTTTCTAAACGACCCAAAGCACACTAGACCAATAAACTCAACCAGCAAGCATAATCATGATCAAATAGCATAAAATTCAGCCATAAACAGTAACACGATTGGTATTAAAATAAACGAACAAATAATATAAAGAGAGCATTCATCAAGAAACGATTACGAAATACGAATTGAAAGCTTGAATTGAATAATTATGAAAAATCAGATTTCATACAATTTGTTTGCCTAAATTATAGACAATAGATTTACGGGAATTCGCAAATAGATCGATTTTAAAAAAATAAAATTAGCCAATAAAGACATACAAGAAATAGAATCCTAATCAAAGAAAATACAGTACATCAGATGTTTATTCAATATTGAATAATTCTGAAAAATAAGATTTCGTACGACTTATTTGCCTAATTAAAGACATTTAATTTATGGAATTTGGCAGCATATCGATTTTTAAAAAATAAAATCAACCAATTAAAACGTATGAGAAATTGAATCCTAACCAAAGAAAATACAATACATCAGAATTTGTATTCAATATTGAATAATTTTGAAAAATCAATTTTCATTCCTACTTGTTTGGACTAATTAAAGACATTTAATTTATGGAAAATGCAGCAGATAGATTTTTAAAAAACAAAATCAACCAATAATATTAAATAATTCTGATATGCTAAAGTCAGAATCATATTTTCAAAAAAATCAGATTGCATACGATTTGTTTGCGTAATTAAAGACATTTAATTTAATTTGTGGAAAATGCAGCAGATCGATTTTTTAGTTCTAAAATTGATAAATAAAGAATCTACAAAAAATTAAAATTAGATACATTATCTATAATGAGGGGATACGAAATCATATCTCTTCGGGGGTTAACAGAATTCAAAATCTTGAATCTCTAGTGTTTTCAACTAATTCTTCCTATAAATATAGGTTCTTATTATTTGCAAATCAATTTCAATTCCCCACCTAAGTTTGTATGTGCTTTTTCTCTATTTTCAAAACTTGGGCAGCAAGAATTTTTGGAACGATGCCTCCTTTACTTGGACTCATCAAAGACATTGGCCAAACAATAACAAAGCACTTAAGCTTAGAGTTGTTCGGATTTTTTCTCGGTCCGGATTCGATGAGAAGGAGCAAAAGACTTCCATGAAGACCGTTTTTACATGATTCGGAGGTGTTATTGGTTCCCAATAATTTTATTATATATGGATATATGAATCGAACTTTTTCGCGTTTAAAATAATGAAAAACTCGTCCTCTAGAGAATGGAGCTATTGTAGGCGATAAGCTGACTCGAGTCGAATCACAAGGAAGACTAATCGGAAACTATTTCGGTGTTTGATTTTACGTACGTAGAAACAAAAATAAAAACTATAGTAGACTAAATTAAACACGCGATCAAATTGAGTTTGAGGTTTTCTAACATATACGAGCAATAAAATTAAAAGCTTTAAAACGATTAATAAAAACGAAGGTCAAGTGCACCGGAATCGTCTCCACGATCGGGATTGTCAATCCCGATGTTCTAAACGACCCAAAGCACACTAGACCAATAAACTCAACCAGCAAGCATAATCATGATCAAATAGCATAAAATTCAGCCATAAACAGTAACACGATTGGTATTAAAATAAACGAACAAATAATATAAAGAGAGCATTCATCAAGAAACGATTACGAAATACGAATTGAAAGCTTGAAGGTAACGATGTTCAAACTATCAACTAACTACATACTACAAACTATCTATCTAACATCTAAAGTCTGAGATCTAAGAAACTAAAAAGAAAATACAAAAATTAAAATGAAGACGAAGAACAAACGAGGAATTGACGACCCGAACTTGTAATCTCCGACTCTTCAACCCGAATTATGCGCGTAATTGAAATGGTGGCATGAACCGAGGGTTCTCTACAATATCTGGACCTTTCCCCCTCGTCTCAGCACTTGAAATGAAGAAAACCACCGGCTTTTATAGATTTTTTGAAAATAACCGCTCAAACTGCCGGAGCGTTGACGGTGCGTCAGTCGATGCGAGCTAGGCTGCACGCGTCGACCAGGCAGTGCGTCAATCGACGGAGCTAGGATCGACGCAACAGAACATTTGCGTCGACAGTGCGTCACTCGACGCGAGCCAGGCTGCACGCGTCGACAGGCAGTGCGTCGATCGATGCGAGCCAGGATCGACGCAACAGAACATTTGCGTCGACGGTGCTTCGACGGTGCGTCAGTCGACGCGAGTTAGGCTGTGGCAGCTAGTGTCGGCATGACTCGGACACTGGGTAACCTAGTGTCAGCACAACATATTGCTTATCCAATCTTCGTCTTCTCGAGCTATAACACCAAAATAAAACAAAATTAGATTATTTCATATAAAATAAAGTAAAATCACATTAAACACCAAACGAGATGAAAAACATCAAAAGGAATAAAAACGATAAAAAGATAAACCTAAAACACGTAAAAGCACACAACACACGATGCAAAAATACACGAAAATCACATACAAATATGTACAAATCAATTCCCCCACACTTAGCTTTTTGCTTGTCCTCAAGCAAAATCTAATCTAGACGTAGATAAGGAAAAGCTAATTACCCGATGACTTAATTACTAATGCATCCATATGATTCAAGAAGTTAATGCATTAGATCAACTAAAAACTCGACTAAAAGGACGACACGGTAACGTTGAGATAAGAGATTTAGACTAGCTTCTGAACACCTAAAAGTAACGAGTTGACCTCCATGTACGTCACCCATCCATGCCTCGGCCAAAGTCTATCCCTGCTCAAACCGCCAAATCGTCACCCGACTAGCCCAGTCATCTATACACCTCTTTAACAAAACAATCTAAGAAATTAAAAATAAATAACTCAACTTGTACATGGTTTTTCTCTTTTCTTGTTACTTATTCTTTTCTTTTTTTCTTTTTTTTTATTTTTCTTCTTTTTTTTTTAATAGGTACCCATAAAGATAAGGTACAAAACGAGCAATAATATACATAAATCAAAAGCGAGAGTTCATTGACTCCAATCTTATGTTGCTAAGTGCAACTGATAACATTCTTCAATAACGCACGTGGAGTTTTAACGTCTCCAAAATAAAAAGAAAAATTACATAAAATCCTAAAGAGGGTATCGGAAAACGGGGCTAGTAGAGAGTATTCGACTCTTAAGAACGAAACATGAATAGAACAAGGGACAAGATACTTAGGTAACGATGTTCAAACTATCAACTAACTACATACTACAAACTATCTATCTAACATCTAAAGTCTGAGATCTAAGAAACTAAAAAGAAAATACAAAAATTAAAATGAAGACGAAGAACAAACGAGGAATTGACGACCCGAACTTGTAATCTCCGACTCTTCAACCCGAATTATGCGCGTAATTGAAATGGTGGCATGAACCGAGGGTTCTCTACAATATCTGGACCTTTCCCCCTCGTCTCAGCACTTGAAATGAAGAAAACCACCGGCTTTTATAGATTTTTTGAAAATAACCGCTCAAACTGCCGGAGCGTTGACGGTGCGTCAGTCGATGCGAGCTAGGCTGCACGCGTCGACCAGGCAGTGCGTCAATCGACGGAGCTAGGATCGACGCAACAGAACATTTGCGTCGACAGTGCGTCACTCGACGCGAGCCAGGCTGCACGCGTCGACAGGCAGTGCGTCGATCGATGCGAGCCAGGATCGACGCAACAGAACATTTGCGTCGACGGTGCTTCGACGGTGCGTCAGTCGACGCGAGTCAATCTTCGTCTTCTCGAGCTATAACACCAAAATAAAACAAAATTAGATTATTTCATATAAAATAAAGTAAAATCACATTAAACACCAAACGAGATGAAAAACATCAAAAGGAATAAAAACGATAAAAAGATAAACCTAAAACACGTAAAAGCACACAACACACGATGCAAAAATACACGAAAATCACATACAAATATGTACAAATCAATTCCCCCACACTTAGCTTTTTGCTTGTCCTCAAGCAAAATCTAATCTAGACGTAGATAAGGAAAAGCTAATTACCCGATGACTTTATTACTAATGCATCCATATGATTCAAGAAGTTAATGCATTAGATCAACTAAAAACTCGACTAAAAGGACGACACGGTAACGTTGAGATAAGAGATTTAGACTAGCTTCTGAACACCTAAAAGTAACGAGTTGACCTCCATGTACGTCACCCATCCATGCCTCGGCCAAAGTCTATCCCTGCTCAAACCACCAAATCGTCACCCGACTAGCCCAGTCATCTATACACCTCTTTAACAAAACAATCTAAGAAATAAAAATAATAACTCAACTTGTACATGGTTTTCTCTTCTTGTACTTATTCTTTCTTTTTCTTTTTTTATTTTTCTTCTTTTTTTTTTAATAGGTACCCATAAAGATGAGGTACAAAACAAGCATAATATACATACATCAAAAGAGAGAGTTCATTGACTCCAATCTTATGTTGCTAAGTGCAACTGATAACATTCTTCAATAACGCACGTGGAGTTTTAACGTCTCCAAAATAAAAAGAAAAATTACATAAAATCCTAAAGAGGGTATCGGAAAACGGGGCTAGTAGAGAGTATTCGACTCTTAAGAACGAAACATGAATAGAACAAGGGACAAGATACTTCATAGATTATTTACACTTCATTCCCCACAATTACACTATTGTTCGAACGAAAGTCTAAATATCCTAACCAAAGCATCTAACCACGTCACTTCGTCAAGATTCCAGTCAATATCAATACACACAACTCAAATCAGCCACAAGCAAGCATACAAAAATTTACTAACCAAACCAAGGACAAACCCCCCCACACTTCAACCATACAATGTCCACATTGTATAAAATGACATAATAAGCAAGGTATGGTAAAAGGAAGAGAAAGAGAGATACGTCCCTGAAATCGTTCTTGTAATAATGAGTCGAGCATCCATGATCATCCAACGGGCTTTAAAGTCGAGGGGAACCTGAAAGGAAATAAAACAAAAATACACAAAAGCAAATAAAGTTAAAAGACTTGGGTTGCCTCCCAAGAAGCGCTTAACTTAACGTCTCTAGCTTGACGACGTCCACGGTCGATGTCATCCCGGGTCTAAAAATAGATGACGGTCATGCCACACCTTGGTATTCTCTAAGAGCAAGAATTGGCGATGATAATCACCAAGGTGGGCACAAAGAACATGTCCCGAGATGCCGAACACTCCAACTAGCTTCGGAGGTCAGAACCGTGAGTAATTGATCACCTCTAATATATGAAACGACAATTGCAGCATGGGGTGATCGGGCACTTTCTCGACTATCTCATCTATCGGGTGGTTTAAAATGTGACTCAATAGTCTCACTCCCCTCCAAAATCGGCACCATAACTCCACCTTCTTCACCAAGAGTAGGGAGACTCGAATCTCCAATATATTCCGGGCACTCCAACGTCAACACCCCCCACACTTTTATCCGCAATGTCATCAGAAATCGCAAAGGGGCGGATCTCAACCAACTAGTCAATCTTAGCCGTCTTACAAACCTCTTCCGAACAAATATCCACGGTAGGCTCTACCACATCAAATAATGTCACCTCGTCAAAATGAGGTCGATTTACCTCAACTCGAGTTTCATGATTAGTAATACACGAATGAGAAATAGGATAACAATCGTAGCTCGGGGTATAAGAATATGATTCACAAGGATCACACGGATCATTATATCTCGAATCGTGATATGTGGTTTTGGGAAAAAACTGCTCGAAACTCAAAACATAAGAGTTTGATGTAAGAAGAGGAAACTGTTCGTAACTCTAATAATCAAAATTGGGTAGAGCATACGAATCATATCCCGTGGAAAAAGGTTCCAATCCCGGGTTATAAGAACTTTCATTAAATGTTGGGCAATAGGAACTTTTTAGTTGATCAAAGTGATTAAGTGAAGTATATGGATCATTAATGCTTGAATTATAAGAAACCGAAGGTGGGACCCATTCAGTCGAGTAGAACGACCCCATGAACTGATCCACTACTTCATACCACGTTTTCAATGAATCAGGCTCTAGATTTGTCAACCATTCACTCGCCCGATCCTTTAATGTGAACATGAAAAGCCTCATCATCACTTGATCACATGTAAGTCCGAAAAGAGGGAATGTGTTGGTTATAGCTTCGTATTCTCGGATAAAATGGAGCGGGTCTTTGTTCGGAAATCCATGAAAAATCAGAAGTTGCTCGAGGTAAAATTCATCAAGATCGTACTCCCGCATTGCAAAGCTCAAAGGAATTGCCGGTCGAAACCCACGCCAATCAGGCATTGGGCAAAACGTCTCTTCATCGAAAGGTGAAGTGCATAAGTCATCATATGGCGATCTCACTCGATAATCCGCCATCTTCGGTCTAAAATCTCGAATCGTCAAAGAGTTGGCTACAAGCACAATACTCAACAAGCGAGATTAAACGTACCAAAATTTACAAAAATAAACAAAAACAAAATTCAAAAACAAACACTAACACAAACAAACAAATAAAAGCAAACACCAAAAATCGTAGCCTTTAGCCTTCCCCGGCAACGGCGCCAAATTTTGAATCGAACTTTTTCATGTTTAAAATAATGAAAAGCTTGTCTGCAAGAGAACGGAGCTATTGTAGGCGATAAGCTGACTCGAGTCGAATCACAAGGAAGACTAATCGGAAACTATTTCGGTGTTTGATTTTACGTACGTAGAAACGAAAATAAAAACTAGACTAGACTAAATTAAACACGCGATCAAATTGAGTTTGAGGTTTTCTAACATCTACGAGCAATAGAATTAAAAGCTTTAAAACGATTAATAAAAACGAAGGTCAAGTGCACCGGAATCGTCTCCACGATCGGGGTTGTCAATCCCGATGGTTCTAAACGACCCAAAGCACACTAGACCAATAAACTACCATCAAGCATAATCATGATCAAATAGCATAAAATCCAGCCATCAAACAGTAACACGATTGGTATTAAAATAAACGAACAAATAATATAAAGAGAGCATTCATCAAGAAACGATTACGAAATACGAATTGAAAGCTTGAAGGTAACGATGTTCAAACTATCAACTAACTACATACTACAAACTATCTATCTAACATCTAAAGTCTGAAATCTAAGAAACTAAAACGAAAATACAGAAATTAAAACGAAGACGAAGAACAAACGAGGAATTGACGACCCGAACTTGCAATCTCTGACTCTTCAACCCGAATTATGCGCGTAATTGAAATGGTGGCATGAACCGAGGGTTCTCTACAATATCTGGACCTTTCCCCCTCGTCTCAGCACTTGAAAATGAAGAAAACCACCGGCTTTTATAGATTTTTCGAAAATAACCGCTCAAACTGCCGGAGCATCGACGGTGCGTTAGTCGACGCGAGCCAGGCTGCACGCGTCGACCAGGCAGTGCGTCGATCGACGGAGCTAGGATCGACGCAACAGAACATTTGCGTCGACAGTGCGTCAGTCGACGCGAGCCAGGTTGCACGCGTCGACAGGCAGTGCGTCGATCGACACGAGCTAGGATCGATGCAACAGAACATTTGCATCGACGGTGTGTCAGTCGACGCGAGTCAGGCTGTGGCAGCTAGTGTCGGCATGACTCGGACACTGGGTAACCCAGTGTCAGCACAGCACATTGCTTATCCAATCTTCGTCTTCTCGAGCTATAACACCAAAATAAAACAAAATTAGATTATTTCATATAAAATAAAGTAAAATCACATTAAACACCAAACGAGACGAAAAACATCAAAAGGAAGACAAACGATAAAAAGATAAACCTAAAACACGTAAAAGCACACAACACACGAAGCAAAAATACACGAAAATCACATACAAATATGTATAAATCAATATATAAGTTCGGTTTTATTATTATATGTAGATATACATGTTCGAATTGTCTCCAATTATTCGATTAATGTATTGAATTGACTTAAACTATCTCTAATTATTTTAAAACAGGGAGGACGAATTACTGGTGTTATAAAGAAGATCAATGTCAAATTGTTCTAAAATCTAATTATTGAGGGTCGCGTTTATGCGATTCAAAATTATTACATAGAAAACAACACCGGCAAATTTCATAATACAATGGCAAAATTCAAAATTATTTTCCATGCTAAAACGCCTTTGGTCGACGTGAAGGATGATCTTCCTAATTACATATTTGATTTTCGTACTTTTCAACACTCGCTGACATTAACAAAGTTGACGAGACCATGTCTTTTGGTTAGTTTCTTTATATGTTTTGCACAGTGAAAAATATACACAGTTTTCTTGATTTTTTTAGAACTAATTTAATTTAATTTCTCATTGTAGATATAATTGGAAAGGTATCCCAAATTCATAACCCCTAGGAGAAAGAATTAATGGGTGGACGACGAGCGCGATTGGTTGACATTATTCTCGAGGATTTAAGGTAAGTTTCAATTATAACATTTTGCATTAGTATTATTACATGTATTATTTGTTTGGTTGATTTTGTATTTATATAGGAATTAATAATCAACCTTTGTTATCGTTTTGTATTATAGTGGTCGTCGATCAAATTTTTGCTTTTGAAAGCGGTCTTTCCGTTGAACCTTCGGTTATGATTTTGCAAATGTGTCGTGTAAAGGTCTATAGAGGTAATAATATGTTTGGGCTAATTGCCTTTTTTTGTTACTGAATTTCTTATATTCGTGGCTATTATTAATTGTAGTGTGTTTATCACTTTTTGAAAAGAATAGAAATAAAATAGAATTTAATTGGTTGAATTTTATGTATATATTTCATATTCAGTTTTGTTTAATTATGAATATTATTCATGATATATTTTTCAGTTCAATATTTTTAGTTTCTGTGTAATACATGTAAGTTCTATAAATGTTGAAATGAAATAGAATTTATTATATAGAATATTATGTATATAAGTTGTATTCAGTTTTTATTAATTATGAATACTATATATGTTACATTTTTCAATATCGACTTAATTTATTTCAATATTTTTTGTTTTTGTGTGTTTTTGTATATAAATCTGTTTTTAAATACTACATTTAAGTTCTATCAATGTTGGAGAGAGTATACCATGGACCCAGGTGCATCTTGTAAGGTGTACCCTGTAATTTAACTTATCATCGCATATAACTGACATATATCATCACATATAACTGGTACATATCATCACATATAACTGATACATATCATCACAAGTAATTGAAATTCTAAATATAAGATTTAAAATTCTAAAATTAAAAAAATAAACCTAAAACAAAAAGTTAAAACCTAAAAATAAAAAATTAATCCCTAAAATGAAAAACTAAACCATGAAATTGAATATTAAACTCTAAATCCTAAATTTCCATCATATATCATCACATATAATTGACACATATCATCACATATAACTAACACATATCATCACATATAACTGGTAGAATGATAGATTTTTGTCGGGACCCTAAAATGGAAACTAAATAAAAATAATAATAAATTTAAACCTTAAAATGAAATATTAAACCCTAAAAATGTAAAACTAAACTCTAAAATGTAAAACTAAACCCTAAAATGAAAAAGTAAACCTTAAACTCTTAATTTTTTACACATATCATCACGTATAACTACAATATATCATCACGTATAATTGTCATAAATCATAACGTATAACTATCATATATCATCACGTAAAACAGGGTGCGCCTAGCAAAGTGCACCCAGGTGCACCTAATAAATTGCCTCAATGTTGCGTTAAAATTTTTTTTATTTTTTTATATTTTTTGTTTGTAGATACTGTTACCCTTTCAAATTCACTTGAGGTGACAAAACTGATTACTTCCAATTTTGTGTTAGAAATTGCGAATTTTAAAAGCAGGCTTTGTTTTTTTGAAATATGTATAGTTCAATAAGTGTTTGCTAAATACCTTTATTATTTATGTATATCATTTTAAAATCTGAATTTCAATAAACTCAGAATCCCGAAGGGCTCCATCAATCTGACTAAGAGTATTAGACGTGGTAGTTTAACGCTTTCGCGAACTAAAGTTGATGAGATTGCCTCCGACACTGTCGTCTTCCAACCGATCGATTATTTGTATACTGCCGATGAGGTAATTTTATTTTAGAGTTGTGTTGTTCTTAAAATTTGATGATTAGTTTATTAACAGTGTACTATTTCAAATACAGCCACGCACATTTTGGATATGCGATATAATAAGTTCTTTTATCGATGATTGGTGGTACAATGCATGCACAAAGTGCCATAGAAAGCTTGAGGAGGATGAGAATGAATCCAAGTGTGGGGGTTGACTGAGAAATTATATTTGGGCGTGTTTATGTAATAAATAAATTTAATAAAAAGAATTTTTTTACATTGTATTGAACATATTATTATACAATTATGCATATCATTTTATTTTAATATGAAGTTACAAGGTAAGTATTGAGGTTTTGGACTCTTCGGCTAATGCATCTCTACTATGCTGGGATCAAGAGGCCGAGAAATTAATCGGAAGGTCATGCCATAACCTTCGAGTTGAGTTTCTAGAGGAGGAATTTTGTTGTTAACTTTTTAGTTTTAGCAATTTATTTTAAAAAACATTAAGCAGTAATGTATAAATTTAATGTTGATTCTTTTGGCATTGCAGGTTCGGTCCGATGAAGAACTGCTGGAGGATTTGCTGAAACTAATTGATCAAATGGTTCTGTTCAGGGCGAAGGTTAATATGGGACAACTTCACAATGAATCGAGCACATTTTTAGTTGTGCGATTGATTACCAACCAGGCATTGGTAGTTAAATATGACAAGTGGAGCCTCCAGGAGGATGTGAGATTGTAATATATACTTTGAGAGGAAAAATTTTATTTTTGGTACACTATGTTGGTCACTTTCCAGAAAATATACGTGATGTTGGTCATCATCAATCAACATCCATTAAGTTGGCCAATTCATCAAAAAAAGTATAAAAAAATCCCAATCGGGCTTTTTTGTTGACGTGGCGTGATTCAATACTTTCTTATCAATTTTTCTTTAATTTTAAATATTAAATTGAAAAAAAAAAAACTGGGAAATTTTTCATTTTTGGTACACTATGTTGGCCACATTCCAGAAAAGGTACGTTAAATTTGCCAATTCATCAAAAAAGGTCCAAAAAAGCTTTGATCGGATTTTTTTCCGGACGTGACATGATTATATATTATTTTATTAATTTTCTTTTACTTAAATATTAAGTTGTATACAAAAACCTGTTTTGCCTTCATTTTCTTTTCTTTTAATCAAATAAATAAAATCTTAATTAATAAGAAATAAAAAATAGTGATAAATATATAAACATAAAATAAGTCTTCAAAGATTATAAAGTTAATATAATAATTTATATAATTTTTATATTATTAAAATTATAATTAATACAAAATTAATAAACTCGGAGATAAATATAAGAATGTACAATGAATCTTAAAATAATAATAAAACATATATAAAATATATATGAGAAAATCTATTATAAATTAATTTTGAGCTCTCTATATTTATTATATATTTTTTAATATTTGTATTATATTTCTATATTTATAAATTATATATATTAATTTTTATTGATATATAATTTTATTAATTAGATTAACGGAAAGAGAAAAGAAAAATATAAAAAGAAAAGAGAGATCAAAACACATTTTTGTCTTTAATTTATTTTGTATAATTATAGAAAATTGATAAGAAAATATAGAATTATACCACTTTGGAAAAAAAAATCCGATCAAAGCTTTTTTTGGACCTTTTTTGATGAATTGACCAATTTAACGTACCTTTTCTGGAATGTGGCCAACATAGTGTACCAAAAAATGAAAATTTTCCCTATTTTTTTTTTTCAATTTAATACTTAAAATCAAAGTAAAAATGATAAGAAAGTATTGAATCACGCCACGTCAGCAAAAAAGCCTGATCGGGCTTTTTTTGTACCTTTTTTGATGAATTGACCAACTTAATGGATGTTGTTTGATGAT
Source organism: Phtheirospermum japonicum (assembly GCA_014905375.1). Taxonomy (NCBI): domain Eukaryota; kingdom Viridiplantae; phylum Streptophyta; class Magnoliopsida; order Lamiales; family Orobanchaceae; genus Phtheirospermum; species Phtheirospermum japonicum. Next base: position 382,538 of record BMAC01000139.1, read on the forward strand.
GGCCAACATCACGTATCTTTTCTGGAAAGTGACCAACATAGTGTACCAAAAATGAAATTTTCCCTACTTTGAGAGGATTGATATTTTTGGAAAACATTTTATAATTGTATGAGATGTTTGAAATTTTTTTAAATTTTGAGATTTTGATAGATAGTAAAATCTCTATAAACGGATTTTAAAAGTTTATATGAGAAACTATTTTGAACATTCTCGAAGATAGTAAAATAATTTAAGATATTATTATGTTTTATTAACTGCATCAAAAGGATATGAATGGATTTCATTAAAATCTTTGAGAATCAAAAATATTTTAAATTTTTTCTGAGATGTTTGAAGTTTTTTGAAAATATTTCGTAATTTAACTATCACTTTATTTTGTTGAAGAAATCGGACTTTCTGACACTGATTCAAAGGGAGGAGATCGACAATGGGATGGTAATTTTGTAGGACCATTTGAAGTTTTTCAAGAAATTCAAAAAATAGTTGAAGATAGATTACATGCATTAACCATAACTTTAAACATTTGTAAAAGATGCCTCTTCCGAGGATGAGGTTACTACTCCTATTAAGAAAGTCGAAGTTATGGAGTTGGATGGTGGAAGTTCAACCATATTAAGCATCGCCTTATAAACATAACCATAATAGCCCACCAGATCCCAAGATTGCGTTAATCATAAAGCACAGCTCCCAATATAGAGTTGTTATAATACCATTTACCTGATAAGAGCTCGCCACCTCGTATAAGAGCTCACCACTCTTATATGTGAGGTCGCTGGCCCTACAAACAACTCGCCCTACTCGAAGAAGGATTGCACCTTCTGGAAGAAGAGGTTGCTTATAAATCCACATAAAACCTGCATGTTTGACGACCTGAGTATTTGTCAGATCAATACCGTAAACCATAAAGACCATTGCCGACCTGAATAAACGTCGGCCCATAAAAACCCATAAGAATACACGCATATTTGAATTATATAGTTATGGAGAAATCATCGACCTAATATAGGTCGGTCAAAACCTCAATCATAAGAACATCTATTTAAGTATTACTTAACGTTACACCCTTTGCAAGACAACTCGGTAGGTCGGTAAGTTTGTGGGGTAAATGGTGTTTCCATGGTAAAATATCGTGCGAGATAAGAGACATACATTTAGAGGTTTGTGTCGAGAGATTGCCTTGCATGTGCCTTTGTCTTCTTTAGCAAGAAGCTAGACATTGAAAAACTGAGGAGGTGCTCGATGCCTGTACAGACAAGCAGAGTCTATCGATGGATCTTTGTATTTTCTCTAAGGTCCATTATATAAGAGAAGCACTATGGTGACCCGAGGGTGTCAGCCATAGCATGAAAGAAGCGGGTCACATAGCTCATCAGCAGGGAATTGCTGAAGGCCGAGCTGAAGGGAAAAACGAGGGGTTGGTGAGGGAGAGATAGGTCACTAACCGTAGTAAATCAGAACCACATGTAACCAAGAAAATCATTCAGTCCCCCAGTTCAAATAATGCAAACAAAGTAGAACAACCAAGTCGCATAAACCCAATAAAATTTAACCATAGACGACTAAGACAACTACTTAGTCCCCCAGGTTAACGCAATCAGGCAATACAACCAAATTACTTAGTACATTAAGTCCCCCATGTTAAAGTAATGCAAGCAAGGAAGCACAACTAAGCTGCATCAAACCAAAACCAAACAAGGCATACGATGCGAGCATAAAATTACTAAGTCAAAACACCATATAACCACATAAACTATACCACGTAATCAATCACATTTAAAAGCACATAATCAAAGCCGTAAAGAATATGTAAGTCAGACATGCTCTTCACATAAATAAAGCATCCAGGAATATGTAAATCAAACATATTCAAAGACAAAGATTGCAAAGTACATGTAAACCAAACATGTGCATTACAAGAAAGAGTATGTAAATCAAACATAATTAAAGACTTGAAGGAAAACATGTAAATCAAGCATGCCCCCTTCTCAACATCCCAGAGTATGTAAGTCAAACATACCTAAGGATATATAAAAACATGTAAATCAAACATATTTTCACATAAGGCCAAACAAATCACATAAGACCAAATAAATCGCACAAGACCAAATAAATCACATAAGACCAAGTATGTAAATCAAACATACATAAGAGCTGAGAGAAAACATGTAAGTCAAACATGCTTCCTCCCAAATGTCTTAGAATATGTAAATCAAACATACTCAAGGATGTGGAAAAACATGTAAGTCAAACATGCTATTTCACTAAACCATCCATTTCCATATCCATAGAAACCATCAACGACCTAATGAAAGCGTCGATGCATGACCATTGCCGACCTAATGGAAGCGTCGGCCATAACCATAAACCAAATCTGTAAACCATCGCTGACCTATTAAAAGCTTTAGCCCATAACCATAAAACCATATCCATAAACCATTGCCGACCTAAACAAGTGTCGGGCCATATCATTTCCATAACCATAAAGCCATATTTTATTCTATGCAATGAGGTCGCATGAGATTGTCGAGACCGTAATGAGGTCGTATGAGACTGTAGTGAGGCCGTATGAGACTGTAATGAGGCCATAATGAGGTTTTATGAGATCGCCGAGACTGTAATGAGGTCTTAATAGCAAAGGCAAAGTCACAGGTGAAGACCGCTACGGATAATAAAACTGGGGTCACTATAATAAAGGCAAGGTCGCGAGAGTAAATCTGAGGTCACGGACTGAGGTCATATCCTGGATAATATGGTGTACGTATTTGTATCCGTAGATTGTTTGGCAGCTGGCAAAATAGCGTTGACAGTCTTGGGCATGGGCGAGGTTCCTTGTCGGGATATTGACGACGTAAGTGATTAAATTGCTATAATGGATGAGAGGTTGGGCGAAATCGACCTTAAGATCTGAGAGTCGCATGACTGGGCCAATGAGTTAAACGCTTGTGCCAATCCGTAGACCAAAACGCGCAACAAGCTGTCTTACTTTCGTAGGCGGGCGAAAACCTTGGTGCTTAACACCATCAGCCCAGTGCCCGGAGGTACGAGACAACAAATCAAGGGAATATAAAACCCTCTCTTTTGTGAGATTTAGATGGGCGTACCTGATACATAGTCATATCGATTCCATAGGAAAATTTACCTCTCCCCGAATATCCAACTGTGCGACCTCTTTATTTTCAGGTAGCAAATTCCACGATCACCTTTTTGTGAATGTTTGGATGCACGACCTGGTATATAGCCTTAAACATTGGCAACCTCTTCATGCTGAGTTGACCATCTCCGTGTTAGATGTCGGGCAACTTATAAATTAACCCTATTAAACCAATGTTAATCCAAACTAAATAGGTAGCCCTGCACTCAATTTGTTGGATCATCAAAATATTCGATAAGCAGGATGCGAGCATCGCAACCCTTACTCGAGCCCTTAATTATTAAATTAACCTTTAAGGCCCAATTAATCCTCCATGAAGCTGTACATCAAAACACATATAAGTGCTCCCTTTTGTGAGGCGAGCTAGAGGCAGGCCAATTTTAAAAACCATTATTATAAAAAGTATCATTTATCCCCCTCACATCAATTCAAAACCATATACCATATAATTCCATTAAACCATATTATAATATATCCATATTTTCCAGAGAGCTTAAGAAATCAAATAAGCCAAGATATGTTAATCAGACATATTCACATAATTCATGATCAACCCAAGTAAACGAATATGTTAATCAAACATATTCGCAAGCACATAACCAAACAATGAAGAATATGTTAATCAAAAATATTCATCTCAAATCAAGTATTGCCCTTTCCCATAACTATAAACACCATATCACCATTAAGCCATATAGGATCAAATAAACTAATACGGGAATTTTCAGCACTTATACCAACTTTGAAGATTTAACTGTTCTGATTGATAATAAATTAAAGAACAAAATATATACCATTGGAAATCCCTACGAGTCTGGTTTCTAATACAAAAATAGGATCTCAAAAATGATAATCCAAGAGTGAGTTATTACAATTTGATTGAAGTGTGACAGTGAAGTGGTTTCATACGGAATTTGGATGGATGAGCAACTCTTAGTGTTTTTTCATGAACCTACTTTTCAAGCACCTTGGAAGTTGATAAGCACTTAATATTTAGTCAAGACTCATCTTATTTATCTTTATTATAGTGGTGACTCGTGACACCTCCTACTTCTCTTGAAATTTCTGGTATCAAAAACATATGTGTATCCCCATAATTTTAAATCATAAAGAATCAAATAAAACATATGTATATCCCTATAACAATATAGAATCAAATAAGTCCCCTCAGCCAAGTGTTAAACCACATGCATATCCCCACAAAATAAAACCATATAAAATAAATCCAATTAGCATTCTCCATGCATGAATAATACCCATCATCTATTCTATCAAATATGTGAAAGAATTTCAAGACCAATCTATACAACTCCCTGTATGATTAACACCCCCATCGACCCTTATGAATTGCCACATGAGAGTTCTCAATTATGATAAGCAAAACATACCATCAATTATAAAAATTCATAGAGAATTAGAACTTATCTGTGAGGGTTTTGTGATCGATTAAATTATGTATTCTCACGTCTTTTGATCAAAGACTTGTTGTCCCTCTTTCCCACAGACGGCGCCACTTGATGAAACCAAAAAGATTGGTGCCTCAAGAATATGGGGTACTGACCTTAAATTTGTAGTCAGCGACCTGAATAGCTTCGTATACATGATCAGTGACCTGAAAGACCTCCAAGAGCTTCCTGGCAACCTAATTGATCCTGCAATTCAAAACCTAAGCCAAGGCGGTGGACGGACCCGGCGTAGGCCCTCCGATGCTTAAGTTAGCGAGTGAGAGAGCTCAAAATAAGTAAGATACCCCAAAATCATCTTATAGAAAGAATGAGGCCTGAGTTCTCTTTAAACTATAATTTTCTGGGACCCCACAAGACAACCCATATTAGCCAGTTAAGGACCAAAAACCATGAGGCCCAACACTCAACGCTAAGCTGGTATAATAGTACCTGCATCATAAGAGCTCGACTCTTTTAAAGAATAGCTCCTAAAGGAGAGGTCACCATAAATCCATAAATCCATCCATAATAATTAGAGATGAGAGAATTATTCGTAAAGAGAGAATAACATATATCCATGATAGAGAGAGAGAGGGGGGGGGGGGGGGGGGGGGGAGGGGGAGGGGCAGAGAGAGAGATACTAAGATGAGATGATATATGAAATAAGGGCCTGAACCCCCTATTTATAAGATTATTTGGACCTCTCCACCTTTTAATAGGATTCCTTCCCAAGGTGGGATTAAATCTCCTAATTGTACACAATCTCCATAATTAAGAAATATTCCCGTAGTAGGATTCTTACTTCCCATAATTCCATAATAACCATAAAACCATATTACCATATACTCCGGGACCTAGAACCTTCCATCATTTTGTTACTTTCTTACCATATATTACCAAGCCGACATTTGATGTCGTATCACTAATCATGAATAATACAAACAAGAGAGTGGGTAGGTCGCCAAGTCGTAATGAGAGTAAACCAGAGACAACAAAGATCATGCGTAGTTCTCCAAACTATTATCACCAAATAAGACAACCAGTTATCAAGGTTCCTAGATATATCGTATGCGAGCTAATTAATTTCAAATATATAGAGATCATGAAGAACAACATGTATCAAACACGTTCGAGTAACATGCAAATCAAACATGTCCATATTTAAAAAGAAAAATATGTAAACCAAACATATCTCTTCTTCATAACATCCAGAATATATAAGTCAAACATACTCAAGAATACACGAAAACACGTAAATCAAACATGTTTCCACACAAAACCATACAGACCAAAAAAAGTCACATAAGACCTAGATAACTCACATATAGCACACATAAAACTAACCTAAATTCAACAGAAAAGAGCAAAACAAACACGTAAGACCAGAACAAACTCAGCACATAAAAGAACATAGATGAAAGGAAACCTGTAAACCAAACATGTCTCCTTTGAAAATATCCCAGAATATGCAAATAAAACATATTCAAGGACATGCGAGAGCATGTAAATCAAATATGCTCCCACACAAAGAACTTATTAGTTGTGACCTCCACAAATTCTATCGCCGACCTGATAAAAGCATCGGGATTTCAAACATATTCGTAAAAAATTATTTAACGCATTTGATGCCATAAGAAATTATTTATTCATTATTGATATATATCCGCCCGTGATGGGTAAAAGTAAGATAAGCATATAAGTTCACCGCTGAGCGTCGGTTCATGATTAATAAATATGGATAAATATGATAAGTGTGAGCCCATCGTTTGAAGAGTTGGGCATAATACTTCTCTAAATGACACCTATTCCAGCTGCGTGATAATGTCATCTTCGAGCATGCATGCTCCCCTTGCCGTTTCTGGTGATATTTCCATGAGTTCGTCATGGAATTGAACAAGCTCTTCATCTTTGCTCATCTTTTTGGAGCCAGATATCCTTTCCTGCATATCCTTCATCCTTCCTCTTTTGTTTTGACTCATACGTTTTTTTACCGTCATTGGGTAGAACGACCTAGCAACCAGCTGTTCTAATATCACTTTGCCTACTTTATCCCCAACCGGATACTTGATACTCATGTGGTAAGTAGAGGTGATCGCCTAGAATGTGGTGAGGGCAGGTTGTCCCAGTATTGCGTTATACGCCGAGTTTCCTTTGACGATCAACCTCCTTCCTTACACTCAGTTCCCCTTTTCCCAAAACCACTGGGAGTGCTAGCTTGCCTTCAGTAATAACATGCGCACCATTCAAAGTATAAATCATGGTATTTACCGGTCGTACCTTTGCCTTTATCACCTGTTCTGGGAAGTCTAGGTATATGATGTTGCGAGCTTCCATTATCCACAAACACCCTTCCGACTTCATATCTTGCTATTTCAGCCTCAATCACCAGCGCATCATTATGTTCCTCTTGCAGGACGTGTGATCGACGAATTCTCGACGCGCTATTTTGAGAATCCGTCTCCGCAAGAGTACGGATCCGGTTGTAGGGCGGCGAGTTCTTCCCGAGTCGTGTCTCTCGAGGATGGATGTTATCGGCTTATCGGTGTCTTATTTGCTCTTATCGTCGATTGAAATTAAACTAATCTAGACTAGGAAAGCAGTAGTCATTGATTTGGTTTGAGTTTTTATAACTAAACTTTAAATTGAAATAGAAGTTTTGAAAGCATTAAAATGTGGAAAGGAAATTAAAGCTTATTTAAAAACGATTTATCTAAACTAGTTAACTAAGAAATCTTATTATTTGAATTAAGGAAAAGGGAGGGAGAATTAAAGTCTTATTAATTGAAAAAGTCAACAACATTAATTTAGCGAAAATAAAAGTTTAAGAAGGAAGATTTTATTAAGGCTTCTAAAAGATTGAGAAATTGGTCTAAACAAGCAAACAACTTAAAAGCATAAGTTCAAAAGCTCAAAAGCTATAAAATGAAAGAAAGGAAATTTGAGAATCTAAACAACAACTAAACTATGATCCACACACTAAAAAAAAGATTAAAGCAATATTATGAAAACAAAACAAGATAAATAGAGAAATACTACCAAATGCTTGATTCCACAAAAGCTTGAAAAGGAAAGCTTGATCGTCAACAATGGCTACATCAACTTGAGAAATTCTTCAAAAGATACACCAAACTTAGCTTGAGATGCTTGCTAATAAGGATCTAACAACTAACTAAAGAAACTAACTACTTAACTAATTAACTAGCATTTTTAATGATCAGATAAAAGGGAGATTTGTAAAAGGATGGAACGAGCTCTCTCTGGGAGGGGAAAGTCCTTCTCTGCAAGTTGGTCATGAGTGAAATGACGTTGGTTGTTTAATCAATCATGCAGGGGTAAAATCGTCCAAAAGCAGTGAAAAATCTGCTTTTCAGTCGATCGATTGTAAAGGAGTCGATCGACAGGCAGTCGATCGGTCATGTCGGCAGTCAATTGACTACGCTGTCCAAAACGGCCAATATCCCTGGAATCCAGTCGATTTTGAGGTTCCAATTGATCGACTAGAAGGGTAGTCGATCGACTGAACTTCCAGTCGGTCGACTGGATTGCTGCACCCGGCTCGATTCCTCGTTCTCTTCACGTCCGCCGGTTTATCGAACCTTGTTCGCTGTGAATCCTTGCCTGTCTATACGATCCTGAGTCGAGTGAAAATGGTACCAAACGAGCGTGGGCCCTGCTTGGATGTCCTGTGGCCAAGAAAAATGAAAGAGTAAAAGAAACTACAAAAACTAATAAAAAACGTACAAAAACTAAGAAAACCTAAAACTAACGAAAAACGGCCAACTCAACTCCTAAAATACCTAAAATCAAGCTAAACACACGCAACGTGTTGCAAAAACGGTAACAAAAATATGTACAAAAATATACAAATCAACCACCCCACACTTAGAACGGCTGCTTGTCCTCAAGCAAAACTAACGTAAAATTACAAAACTACCCCCAGCCAATCCTAACTAATGTACAAAAGTTAAATCGAGACGTTGTACGCTACGTTGCTTGTTAGCTTTGGCTAAAAGTACGACCATGTGCATTGTTAAGGAAAGTTTAGACCGACTCTCAAAACCTAAAAGAACTTAAACAATCCACCAAGTCGGTCTCCCCGTCCTTTCCCCGGCTAAGGTCTATCCACGCTCGAACCGTTAATCGGCTCCCTCCTAGTCAAAATCATCTACGCCTCTCTTTAACAAAAATATACTGATACTCGGAAAAAAAATAAAAAACGTGTTACTCAACAACATCAAGGATTTATAACATATCCTTGTTTATTCGTCTCTTACCCTTTTTTATTTCTTTTCTTTTTTTTTTATAGCCGTAAGGTAATTATAATAAAAAAGCTTTCAATGACTCCGATCATTCGTTGCTACTAGCAACTTACAATATTTTCGATCGAGCACGTGGAGAAATTGACGACTCCAATTTACAAAATACAAACCTATAGAGAGTGTTTAATGACGAGGGCTAGTCGAGGCACTAGTTCTAAATGAGCACAAGGATAGCACAAAGCTAAGACCGAACGAAGATCCCATCAAGTTAAATTGCCTAAATCCACTAAATTCGATCGAAAATCTAAACTCCTTAACAAATCATCAAAACCGCGTCACTTCGCCAAGGGTCCAAGCAAGTATAACACACACGTTACTCGAATTAACACAAACAAGCATTCGACAAAATTAAAAACCTAGGACGAACTCTAACCACCCCACACTTAAAACCTAACAATGTCCTCATTGCGTATTTAAGCTAAGACAAACAGTAAAAAGGTGTAGGGAAAAGAAAATGCCCCTATATCCGAGCTTGTGTCCACGCGGTTGTGCAAAAATCGTCGCCAGGAGCCGAGGCAAATAACAAGCTATCTACATGGTAAGGTAAGGCTGGAAAAATTTGCACAAAAACAAACTATTTACAAAAACGAAAATATTTTTGATTTTTTTGAATTTTCTAATTTGTTTGGATTTTAATTTTCAAATTTGTTTTATATTTTGAGAATATATTCGAACGAAATGAAAGTAAACTATATACAAAAACAAAAGCAATTAAGAGGATTTTTTTTTTAATAATTTTTTTTTACAAGAGTCGAGATGAGAAATAAAAGAACATAATCGAAAGATAAACAAAATAACAAACGAAAACAATAAACAAATAAAATAAACAAAGGATAGTATAGGATTTTAACGACGTCTCCTATGTCGGGGACGGAGGGTCGCGTCCTCGTCTTCCTCCTCCTCCTCGTCCTCATTTTCACCCCCACCGCCGTCATCGTCCTCGAACCAACGCATCCGACTCTCGACCAAAAGGAGCCGGCTATGGAGGCCGCGGAAAGCTCGGTCGTTTCTTGGCTGCCCCTCGTCGAGCCGGTCGAAACGGGTGTTGAGCTTGTCAAAATGGGAAAATACAGCCTGTTAGAAATCGTTCCAACCCATCTCATGACCCGAGCCGGTGCTCGGGCCTTCGTACTACGGGAGTGCCGCTTGGCTCGTGATCGCTCCGAGATGCGCGCCCGAACCGGTGTTCGGGACGTCGCCGGCCTCGCTTTGTTCATTGCCCCGGTGGCGTTGGCGTCCAGGATTTGGGTTCTCCGGGTTCGTCGGGACTCTCGGCGTTTTGAACACCAACTCCATAAGATCGACCCTTCCCATATTGGCCGCCTCGGCCTCGAACCCGAAGTAGCGGGCAAGAACAGTGATCATCGGCCCCATGCCGACTCGGGCGACGCTTCCTCCCCTCGTCCTCCGTATCCCTCGAATCTGTACACGGATCAACGGAAAAAATGGGACCGGATGTCCATTGCATAAGCACCAAAGCACGTAAAGCTCGTGCTGAGTGAGGTTGGTGCTTTCATGTTTGCCCATCAGGACGTGGGCAAAGAATCTGTAAGCCCCAAGCAGTGCTAAGTCGACGATCGTCGAAGCCGAGTATCGATCCCGGGTACCACGTCCGCCCGTGATACTCCCCCAAAACTCATCCGGATGAAAACCACTCAACTGCGTGTACGAGTACTGTTGGCAGTCAAGACCGAGCACCTCTTGGAGCACCCCTTGATCGATCCGGTGCTCAATTCCCCTAAAACGGACATTAAAACCCCCGTCATCGGTCTTCTGGTATGTGGTGAAGAACTCGAGCACTAGCTCCTGATAAGGCGGTGCCCGAAAAGACGCGAACATTCGGCCGTTCATTGCGTTGATGAAATGAAGCAATCGTGTGCCGAACCCGTCAAAGTCCCCGTTCGCTACCCACACGTCCAAACGCTCGATATTTATGAAGCGCGGGGTAGTGAAATGTCGCAAAGATAGATTTTGAAAAAGATCCCCCTCGTATGTGGAGTAGATGGGGAAGGGGGCACCGTAAACTCCGGCGATATTGGGGTTTTGGGGCTCGTTGAAAATGTCATCATCGGAGTGGCCGTCCATGGTAAAAGGTGGAAATAGGAACGAAAGTAGATGGATTTTGTATTTGAGGGTTCCAAGAATCGAAAGGAACGAACAAGAATGGAAAAAATGGGAAAAATTCAAACCAAACGTTCACTGGGGCATTTCGTCGAACACATGGTGGGCAAGATTTTTGAATATGGAAATAAATGAAATTGGCCCCCAAATCCTACCCAAAAACGTAACCAACAATAACAAACTTCCCCAAGATATTGTTTAAGTGAATTACCTCGAAGAATTGGTTCGAAAATGGAACGAAAAACCGAGCTATTCCCAAGGAGGTTTTGAATGGAGAGAGGAAGAGGGCAATGAAAATTCCCGCGCAATTTCCCGCTTGTTGTCGATCGACTCAAATTCCCTTTCTTCCCCCCCCCCCCCCTCCCCCTTTTTTTCCGCTGATTTTTTTTTTTAATTTTTCTCTTCTCTCGATCGACTGTGTGAGGTGGGGGCACAAACGACGACTGCCTTATATAAAGCCTGCTCGGTTCTGGGCAGTCCGGCCAGTCGATCGACTGCCCTATTCAGTCGATCGACTGCTCTTGTCAAAAGCTTGAAAAGTTTTAGAATCCAGTCGATTTCGCTGTTTCGGTCGATCGTGCGCCAGTCGATCGACTGCTCTTGCCAAAAAGTTTGAAAGTTTCTGGAATCCAGTCAATTTGAACCTATCCGTCGAATAGGCAGTCGATCAACTAGGTAACTAGTCGATCGACTGCATTCCAGCAGCCAACCTCCATTTTCGATCCTCTTTTCTCCCAAGACTCCAAGACTTGAACCTACACAAACCCAAAAACTCAAATTAACACTACTTAAGGTTAGGATGTACACAAACTTAAAAGAAAAACAAGAAAGGGTTAGAAGGTCGTGGGTTGCCTCCCACGGAGCGCGTTTGGTTAATGTCGTTCGCCTGACGATCCTGGTTTGACAATAAAGATCCCGTCGGGGGCAAGTCACTCAGGTTCTCCTCCTCTACGATCACTGGCTCGAGAGCTTTTGTCTGCGACATGCCATGCCGGTAAGGTTTGATTCGGGCGCCATTCACTTGGAATCGCTCGTCCGTCTTTGGGTCGATTAATGTTACGGCCCCAAATAAGGATATCTTCTCGATTTTGAAAGGCCCGCTCCATTTGGACATAAGTTTCTCGGGAAACATGGAAAGGCGAGTGTTATAAATGAGTACTTGCATTCCCTCCTCCAACTCTTTTGGTACAAGCTTCTTATCATGGAGTAGCTTCGTCTTTTCCTTGTACAAACGGGCGCTATCAAATGCCTCGTTTTGTAATTCTTCGAGCTCCTCAAGTTGGAGTTTTCTCTCTTCGCCGGCCTACTTCAAATCAAGGTTGCACGCTCGGATGGCCCACCACGCTCGATGCTCCATTTCCACTTGTAGATGGCATGACTTTCCATACACCAGATGATAGGGACTCATTCCAATAACCATCTTATAGGCCGTACAGACGGCCCACAAGGCATCAGTGAGCTTCGTTGACCAGTCCTTCCTGTTCGGTTGCACAGTTTTCTCGAGAATGTTTTTGATTTGGCGATTACTTGTCTCGACCTGCCCGGCCATTTGCGGATGGTAAGGGGTAGAAACCTTGTTCACAACTCCATAATTTTTCAACACTCGCTCAACTAGTTTGTTGTTGAAATGCTTGCCACCATCGCTGATTAGCACCTTAGGAACTCCAAATCGGCTGAATATGTTGCTCCGAACGAACTTTACTACTGTATCGCCGTCATTCCTTCTTGCCGAGATTGCTTCTATCCATTTAGATACATACTCCACCGCGACCAATATATATTCGTACTCGTGAGACTTCGGGAAGGGACCCATGAAGTCGATCCCCCAGACATCGAAGATTTTGACGGCCAAGTTATACGTCATTGGCATCTCATTCCACTTTCCAATATTACCCGTCCGTTAGCATCGATCGCACCTCTGACAATGCTCGTGAGCATCCTTAAAAAGAGTGGGCCAATAGAAACCCAATTGAAGAACTTTGTAGGCGGTCTTTTGGCCACTGAAATGCCCTCCGACTAGATGATCATGGAAATGTGTCAATATCTCCTCTTTTTCCTCGTCCGGAATGCACCTTCTCAACATACCATCCTTCCCGATTTTGAACATATAAGGGTCATCCCAATAATACCCTCGACACGTGGCAAGAAACCTCCTCCTCTCGTGATGAGATAGGTCCGGACGGAGCACCTCGTTAGCAAGGTAGTTAGAAATATCGGCATACCATGGTGTGACGGACACTTGAAGTGGGGACTCTTTCTCTCCAATCCCGACCTCCAAACGAGAGAGGTGGTCGGCTACTACATTCTCGCACCCTTTTCTATCCCTGATCTCGACGTCGAACTCTTGAAGTAGAAGGATCCACCAGATTAGCCGTGGCTTCGCTTGAGGCTTGTTGTAAAGATGTCGTAGTGCCGCATGATCGCTATGTATAATCACCCTTGACCCAACGATATATGATCGAAACTTCTCGAGCGAGTAAACCATGGCAAGTAGCTCCTTTTCGGTGGTTGTGTAATTTCTTTGAGCGTCATTGAGCATAAGACTTGCGTAGTAAACGACCCGGAGGAGTTTGTCGACTCGTTGCCCCAGGACGGCCCCCACCGCTTCGTTCGACGCATCGCACATTATTTCGAACGGGAGAGACCAATCTGGAGCTATCACCATGGGAGCTGAGGTCAAACTTTTCTTCAATGAATTAAACGCCACTAGACAAGTATCATCGAACATAAACAGAACGTCGGCGCTAAGCAAATGGCACAAGGGGCGGCTAAGCTTCGAGAAGTCCTTAATGAACCTCCTATAGAACCCCGCATGACCGAGGAAACTTCGCACTCCCTTCACGTCGATCGATGGGGGAAGTTTCTCAATCACGTCGATCTTTGCCTTGTCGACCTCGATTCCTTTAGATGACACCACATGCCCCAAAGCTATCCCACTTCTCACCATGAATGCTTGGATTTGGAATTTGGTGGGCTATTGCTCCTGATATTATTCTATTCAATACAACCCCAACTCAAGGTAAGGTGGTTCTCCACACATCTCTCCAAAACACTTGACAAATGGTCAAGACACTCATCGAAAGTGGAGCCGTAAATAGAGAAATCGTCCATGAAAACCTCCATATACTTGTCGAGCATGTCGGAGAAAATCGAGAGCATGCACCGTTGAAAGGTAGCGGGTGCATTGCACAAACCGAAGGGCATGCGTCGGAAAGCATATGTGCCAAAAGGGAACGTGAACATCGTCTTGGATTGGTCTTCCGGCGAGATAGCGATTTGGTAGTATCCCGATAATCCATCGAGAAAACAATATGAATGATGCCCCGCGAGCTTGTCCAACATTTGGTCAATGAACGGGAGTGGGAAGTGGTCCTTCTTGGTGGCGGCATTGAGCTTTCGGAAGTCTATACACATTCGCCATCCGGTGGTTACACGAGTCGTCACACACTTACCCCGTTCGTTGTCAATAATGGTTATTCCGCTCTTCTTTGGCACCATGTGGACTAGGCTCACCCATTCACTATCCCCGACCGAGAATATTAAACCTTTGGCTACAAGTTTCAATATCTCACCCTTCACAACCTCCATCAAGTTCGGGTTCAGTCGTCGTTGGCACTCCCTTGATGGTTTCACTCCGTCTTAAAGGATGATTCGATTCATACAAGTGGAGGGGCTTATCCCCTTGATATCACCAAGGCTCCACCCTATCGCCTTCTTGTTCTTTTTCAAGACTTCCACCAATCGTGACTCGTCTCTCGGGGAAAGTTCGGCGTAGATGATCATGGGTTTTGTCTCTCCACTTTCCAAGTAAACGTATTTGAGATGGCTCGGAAGGGTCTTGAGCTCCAGCTTTGGCATAAGGGCCGATTCTACGCTTGATATCTCAAATATTTCTACCACCCCTTCCGATCGAAGCGCTAGCCACTCGCCGTCCTCAACATTCTCGTTCACAACCTCCCGAGCGGCTTCCTCAACTAGTTCTTATATCGGGTCGATCATAGCACAATCGGCATGAAAGGAGGGAGGTGGAATGACTCCCAAGTCGTGGATCGAGAAATTTACTGTATCTCCCAGAACCGAGAAAGATAACTTCCCATTCTTCACATCAATCAAAGTGTTTGTTGTGGCCATGAAGGGCCGCCCAAGTAAGATAGTATGTTCTCGGCTTTCGTTGCTCACCTCCCCGACGTCCAATATAACAAAATCCACAGGCACGATGAGGCTCCCCACTTGTACCAAGACATCTTCGACCACGCCCTTTGGGTATCGGACTGATCGGTCAGCCAGTTGCAAACACATTCTCGTCTTCTTGAGATCGCCCAACTCCAACTGCTTAAAGATAGAGTAGGGCATCAAGTTGATTCCCGCGCCGAGGTCTAGCATCCCTCGCATCTCTTTTCCATTTCCGAGGGTAATCTTGATACAAAAACTCCCCGGATCACCTTCTTTAAGTGAGAGAGAATCGCTATAGGCAATGCTTGCCGCGTTCGATATGCATATCTTTTCATTCTCCTCGAATCGGCATTTCTTAGATGTTAGTTCCTTGAAAAACTTCGTGTAAGCGGGAATATTTCGGATTATGTCGAGCAAAGGAAGGTTTATGTTGACCTTCGACAACATCTTGTACAGCTCAAGGAACTGAGCGTCTTGATTCGTAGGGTGGACGCGGCTTTGGTGTGGAATCAGAGCTCGGTACGGTGCTGCGGACTTATGTAATCCCCCGTCAGCCTGGGACCCCTTCGCCTCACCACTAGAGAGTGATGTGGGAGAGCTAGGAGCAGCTACGGGCTCGCTCGCATCTTGAATAACACGATCTTCTTGGACACTTGTTGAAGGTCCGTCGTCGAGTAGGGCGACCTTGTTGTCTACCACCTTGCCACTTCGGAGAATGGTCACGGCTTGAGCTTGAGCCGGTTGACTTGGTAGCTTGTCCTTGTTCCGTGCTCGTTTTAGTTCATTGACATCCGTAGCCAATTACCCCATTTGCGTCTCCAAACTCGCGAGCCGTTTGGTTAGCTCGGTTAAGATGGATTTGATGTTCGATTGTCGTGATATCGGATTGTCTTGGGGAGCCGGGAGCGGTGCTTGATGAGGCGGAAAGGGTGGCGGTCATGCATTGAACGGGGCTTGAGGACGTGTTTGTTGCATCGGAAGCCCGGGTGGCATTTGAGCTTGGGACGTGTCACCATATCTAAAGTTAGGATGGTCCCTTCGCACATATTGATTTCTGTGTCGATAGGCGATACCGCATATGCTTGCTCGTTGTATCCAACTCTCGGGCACGCACTTGCTCCATGACCCAAGATGCCACATGCAAGGCATGTCTCCATCGATCCTGAGAATGGTTGGATGAGGGAGGCTACTTGGCTTTCTAGTTCGGCAATCTTACGGGCCCACTCGGGCTCCTCTTTTGTCGAGACCTCTTTCACGTGATCCTTTCGTTCTAAAATACTCATGCGATGATCGTCGGCGGCCATGTTAACAAAGATGTCGAATAGTTCTCTCGTCGAGCGGCCGGCTAAGTTCCCGCCGGCGGCATTGTTCACCATGTGCTTTGATGCGAACGCCAATCCGTTATAGAAGAACTGATTCAGGAAATCGCCGGTAAACCGATGGTGGGGGCATTTAGTGAGGTATCCTTTGAATCGCTCCCACGCCTCGTAGAAAGTTTCATCGCTCGCTTGTCAGAATGAGGCAATCTTAGCTCGAAAGTCGGCCATCTTCTCTTGAGAATAATATTCTTCCATGAACCGTTCGGTGACCATATCCCAATTGGTAAGGGAGTTGGACGGTAATGTCATGAGCCAATCAACGGCCTTGTCCTTCATCGTGTACGGGAAACATCTCATCTTGATTTGGTCGATATGAATTCCTTGGAACGGAAAGCTTGACACCGTATAGGAAAAGATACGTAGGAATTGCAGAGCGTCCTCTTGCGGCAAGCTGTGGAACGTAGGTAGTCAGTTTAGGTCTATCGGCCGCAAATCGTAATCGAGAGCCTCGGGGCTCAATCGAATACATGAGGAGAAGTCACCCATGTACGGCCTCGACACCTCCTTGATACTATTGGTAGGACCCCCGTCGGGGGTGGCAAATGGGTGACCTCCGATATCACGAATGGCATACGGGTTTTCATTAACGGCGGGCGCTCGTGGAAAATCTTGGGGCATCGGGTTTCGGAATTGAGGTGCGGGCCCGTTCGGATGCGGGAATCGAGGCTCTTGCACGTGGGGGGCAAAGTGTGGACCTTGATG
>BMAC01000139.1:408900-426369 GCA_014905375.1 Phtheirospermum japonicum
GAGAGTTGTCTTCGGGTGAATTTATTGAATCTCATGCCGTGCCGCTTGATTCTTTGTACGAACATGAGAAGGAGGTGTTTGATGAGATAGTTGAGAAGGAGCCCGTTTGCCCTCTTTTAAGTCCAAATCCGACTTTTCATGACTTTGAGGGCGTTGAGGCGGTAATCAAGGGAACGACAGAGCACGGGTTGGTTGATAGACGTTTCAGGTGCTCGAAAGATTTTCTAAAGTCTTCCTTTGATCGAGGATCACCCCGGTTGCCCATTATTTTTTGATATATTCGAGGTGATCGATTACTCGCGGTTCCGACCTCCGAAGCTAGTTGGAGTGTTCTGTATCTCGGGTTGTGCTTTTTATGCTCGCCTTGGTGATTATCATCGCCAATTCTTGCTTTTAGAGAATACCAAGGCGTGGCACGACCGTCATCTATTTTTAGACCCGGGATGACATCGACCGTGGACGTCGTCAAGCTAGAGACGTTAAATTAAGCGCTTCTTGGGAGGCAACCCAAGTCTTTTAACTTTATTTGCTTTTGTGTGTTTTTGTTTCTTTTCGTTTCAGGTTCCCCTCGACCTTGAAGCCCGTTGGATGGTCTTGGATGCTCGACTCATTATCACAAGCACGATTTCAGGACGTATCTCTCTTTCTCTTCCTTTTACCATACCTTGCTTATTATGTCATTTTATACAATGTGGACATTGTATGGTTTAAGTGTGGGGGGGGGTTTACTCCTTGGTTTGGCTAGTAATTTTTGTATGCTTGCTTGTGGTTGATTTGAGTTGTGTGTATTTATATTGACTGGAACCTTGACGAAGTGACGTGGTTAGATGCTTTGGTTAGGATATTTAGACTTCCGTTTGAACAATAGTGTAATTGTGGGGAATGAAGTGTAAATAATCTATGAAGTGTCTTGTCCCCTGTTCTATTCATGTTTCGTTCTTAAGAGTCGAATACTCTCTACTAGCCCCGTTTTCAGTTAACCTCTATAGGACTTTATGTATTTTTTTTCTTTTTATTTTGGAGACGTTAAAACTCCACGTGCGATATTGAAGAATGTTATCAGTTGTACTTAGCAACGTAAGATTGGAGTCAATGAACTCTTGTTTTTGATTTTTGTAAATTATGTTCGTTTTGTACCTTATCTCTATGGGTACTCATAAAAAAAAAAAAAAAAGAAAGAAAAAGATAAATTAAAAAAAAGAGAAAAGAAAAAGAAAAAGAGAAAAAATTATAAGTACAAGAAGAGAAAACCTTGTACAAGTTGAGTTCTTATTTTTATTTTTTTATTTTTAGATTATTTGTTAAAGAGGTGTTTTGATAACTGGGCTAGTCGGGTGACGATTTGGCGGTTTGAGCAGGGATAGACTTTGGCCGAGGCATGGATGGGTGACGTACATGGAGGTCAACTCGTTACTTTTAGGTGTTCGGAAGCTAGTCTAAATCTCTTATCTCAACGTTATCGTGTCGTCCTTTTAGTTGAGTTTCTAGTCGATCTAATGCATTAACTTCTTGAATCATATGGATGCATTAGTCATTAAGTCATCGGGTAATTAGCTTTTCCTTGTCTACGTCTAGATTAGATTTTGCTTGAGGACAAGCAAAAAGCTAAGTGTGGGGGAGTTGATTTGTACATATTTGTATGTGATTTTCGTGTGTTTTTGCATCGTATGTTGTGTGCTTTTATGTGTTTTAAGTTTATCTTTTTATCGTTTTTCTTCCTTTTTTATGTTTTTCGTTTCTTATGGTGTTTAATGTGTTTTTACTTTATTTGTATGAAATAATCTAACTTTGTTTAATGTTAATATCTCAGCTCAAAACGAGGAAAACGGGACGAGCGACGAGCCGAAACCATGCAGGTGCGTCGACTGACGCACCGTCGACGCACTGTCGACGCTACGCCCGCGTCGACTGACGCACCGTCGACGCAAAGTGTTCTGAAGCGTCGATCCTAGGCCCGTCAGTCGACGCACTGCCTGCCGACGCGTGCAGCCTGGCTCGCGTCGACTGACGCACCGTCGACGCTCCGGCAGTTTGAGCGGTTATTTTCGAAAAATCTATAAAAGGCCGGTGGTTTTCCTTCATTTTCAAGTGCTGGGACGAGGGGAAAGGTCCAGAATAATGTCAGAGCCCCTCGGTTCATGGCCACCGTTCGATTCATGCAAGATAAGAGTTCATAATTCGTAGTTTCGTAGTTTCTACGTCGACCGTCGTTCGAGTTCGTTTTCTCGTCGCTGAAGATCGATGGATGCTGCTGCTTTGTAGATTATAGGTTTTTCTGCACCTTTTTATTTGCTTTATGTATTTGGATTTAATAACTTTTTCTTTGATGTTGTTATGTACTTTAGTTTCGTTAATTTAGTCGTTTTCCTTTTTACCGTTTTTCCTAGTTGGTAATTTAATGTTAATTTGGTTGAGTAGTTTAGTTGTTATTATTCGTTAGATTAGTTGTTCGTTTTTACCGTTCGATGCTTAATGCTTATTTGCTTGCGTTAATATTATGGAGTTGATCATGATGATGTTTATGCTTGGTGGCTAAGTTTATGATGATCATGAAGATATTCATGCTTTGCGTTGGTATTATGATTTGATCATGATTATGTTTGTTGGCTAAGTTTATCGGTCTAGTGTGCCTAGGGTCGTTTAGAACCATCGGGAGTGAAAACCCCGATTGTGGAGACGATTTTGGCGCACTAGTCCCTCGTTTTCATTAATCGGTTTTAAAGCTTTTAATTTTATTGCTTGTAGATGTTAGAAAACCTCAAACTAAATTGGATCGAGTTTTTAGTTTAGTTTTTAGTTTAGTTTTTAATTTCGTAGTAATATACGTAAAATCGAACACCGGAATAGTTTCCGATTAGTCTTCCTCGTGATTCGACTCGAGTCAGCTTATCGCCTACAATAGCTCCGTTCTCTTGCGGACGAGCTTTTCATTATTTTAAACGCGAAAAAGTTCGATTCATGTATATTTGGAGGAAGAGGAGAGCATGCCGATTATCATCTTTCCAAATGCAGACCGAGAGGAAGAGGAGGGGTCGATTGAAGTGATTAAAGTTCATTAAGGTGCGATTGGTTGGAGACCCGGAGTTGTTAAGAGAATTATCCCTTGGACTTACTTGCATAAACTCGTCTTGGAAGATGATGCCAAACCACCTCAAGAATTCCATAGGTATTTGAATCAAAATTTTAAGGAGATAGTGGAAGACGAGAAATTGAAGTTGTTGGAGGAAGGATTAATGATCTAAATTGCCGGTAGTGAGTGGGTGAGTCCCATCCTCTTAGTACCAAAGAAAAGCGATATATCCATTGTCGAGGATGAAAAAGGGGAGTTGATGGCCACGAGGGCTAAAACGGTATGGAGGATGTTGATCGATTTTAAGAAGTTAAAAGCGGCTCCCAAGAGAGATCATTTCCCTCCTCCATTTATCGACCACTTAATGGACAAGCTAGCCAGCCATTATTCCTTTTGTTTTTTGGATGAGTCATCGGTTCACTTCAAAACCACCATTCCACCCGACGATTGAGGCAAGATGACTCCGACTTGCCCGATTGGAACACTAGCCGGCCTTTATCTCTTTTGGATCTTAGATGAGGTGTCGGGTCACTTTAAAACCACAATTCCACCCGGTAAGGAGGATAGGGATTTAGTGGATCCTCTCGTTCTCTTTCCACCTTGAGCAAGAAGGGAGTCCGTCAAGCTAATGACGTAAGACAAGCACTTCTTGGGAGGCAACCCAAGTTCTTTTCATTTATTTCTTTTATTTTTACATTTCTTTCTTTCTCACTTTCTTATTATACAAAAATCCAAAAACATTCGAAAAATTGAAAAAAAAAAAAGTATGTTGTCTTTTGGTTCTTTTTAGCCCTTGGTTTTGTCTTGTTTTGAGTCATTTGCATATTTTCTTGTATTTTTGATTTTGTGTGATTTTCATTTTAGTGTTTTGCTTTCCGACTCCAACCTTGGCCGATTTGATAAGCTAGTAGCGTTCATAGAGCCGGAAGAAACAAGCCATGCTCGGTTTTTATTCGTAATGCTTGATGCTTAAGTGGACCCCACCGAGATCGACCCAAACTCGCTCGGTTAAGGAAGCTTCTATCTCACCCTCCTTTTACTTGGTTTTCATTAAAATGCGATAAGGGTATTACATGGTTTAAGTGTGGGGTGGGTAGGTGGTTAGGGTCCGAGTTTTACAAAGCATGATTTGTCTTTCTTAACTCGAGCCTTGGCGAAGTGACGCTTACTATTTGTGCATTTATATGGTTGAGTCGTTTTTGTGTCTTGTGTGTGTTTATTACATTGTTGAACAATCACCACGTGTTTAAAGGTTTGAATCGTTTACTTGTCGGGTTTTTACATGTTTATGCCCTATTGTGTGAGGAGTTGAATTTTTGTGCTTCGTCCAAAACCCGTCTATATATATATAATCAACATTTACTCGTGAAAATATTGCAAAACTGTAAAAGGTCTTTTGACTTTGTCTCCAAAACCCGGTGCAAACTAGTGTGTAGCCTTGTGTGAAATATCAGCTTTGCTTGCATTTTTTTTTTAAATTGCATTGAGGAGGTTTGAGTTTACTCGTACATGATTGAATTTGAAAATGACCTCGAGGCAAATATATCACCCTTATTTCGGCCATATCCAAATATATAAGCTACTTAAAAATCTCAAATGAGCCCCCTTGAGCCTTTACCCCATTTTTTGTTAGACGAGCTCGATCTTAGCTCTTATATCTTCATAAATTATGAGGTGAGAGAGTGTGTTGTTAGTTGACTAGGAATGTGTGGGAAATCAATTGTGGGTTTTGGGCTTTGAGTTACTTATATACATGAAAAAAGAGATATATATTAAAAAAGGGAGAACAACAAATAAACTCCAACACAAATCACGAAAAGTGATAAAGCGTGCGTTCAAGTGAAAAGCTTAATATTTAAAAAAAGGCTATGTTTAGTAAAAAGAAGAAAATTCGAAAAGCTTCTAAGTGTTGTGAAATAAAAGTCGGGAAAGTGTGTGAGTGTACAAAAGGGTTTCAAATGAAAGTTTGGTAATTTGGGAGGGGTGAAGCGACTTGAGTTCTAGAAAATCAGGGTTGTGTGTGTTATTGATCACGTTTGATCATGTGTTAGCCACTATATCTAAATATTCCATACCTTACCAAAGAGTCAACATTACAACCTGAAATAAAGACCTCTTTCGATCCTTGTTTGGTCATGTACAATGGGAAGTTTTGAGTTTCCAATTTGTAAAATCTTGACGAGGTGCATGCATTGTCGAGTTGAGCGTATACACGTCCTATATAGCGAAACACTTGAGTGAAATGAGCGAACACCCTCAAATATTCCATTTGTGAGGAAGTCATCGATTTGGTTTTCATTTGAGAAGGGGTAATACGAGCAATGCTTGACGATAACGAGTTTATGTTGATAAATTCATCATATTAATAAGGATAAGCACAAGGATTTTTCTTTTTACATAATGTTCATTGCATGTACATTCTCGATTCTTTTCGTTGTTCGAGGACGAACAAACCGATAAGTGTGGGATAGTTGTTTTGCATGTAATTGTGATATTTTTCTCGTGTTTTTAGTTAGAGATTAGTGTTTTTTTAGTAGTTTTGAGTCGTGTTTCATTAGGGTTTTAGGTTTTTTTCTTGTTTTAATGTTTTGAGCTTTATTTATCCGATGTTGGTGATGTTTTTGCGACTCTTGGGTTTTTGAGCTCAAAATTCATATGTTGTAGGTGGCTCAAGGAATTGGATTTGCTCCGAGACGTGCCAGCATACGCCCATGTTTGAGTCAATGCATTGAGGCCCAAAATTCATGCGTAAATGAGAAAACCGAGCTGAAAGCAGCCCGGATCGACTGAAAAGCTACCAATCGACTAATGGTCGATCGACTGAAAGCTCCAAAGTCGACTGCTCGACAGTAGCAGACTTCGAGTCAACAAAGCAGTCGATCGACAACCTATTGATTGACTGAGTCTGCAGTCGATCGACTGCTCCGCGGAGAGTTTGGGCATTTTGACGTCTTTGCCCCTATAAACAACTATATAAGCCCATATCTTTCACCAACAAAATAATCCACTCTCCTCCCAACTCTTGCATGTGTTTGGGATTAAATTTCTCTCTCCAAATTTTAGATTTGATTTCAAGCTTTCCTTGGGTTTGTAAGCTCAAAAAGAGTTCAGGACATCACTTGGATTTTATTTTTGCTATTTCATTTCAAGTTTGTAGTTCCTTTCCTTTAATTCAAGTAAGTTTTCCTTTATTTCCTTCATTGTTCTTCAATTTCATGCATGTTCTTCATTTTATGAATTTTGCCTTAGCTCTTAGATTTCTTGTTAGATCTTGTGATTTGTCCATGGAATCTAGGTGAGTGACACACCAAGATCATAGATCGAGTCTCGGATTATTTTTATTTTGAGTATTTTATATGCTTTATTTTGGTTTTTATTTTCATGCATGATTTTTCGTTAAATCCTAGATCTACTCTTCGTTTCTAGTTATTTTTCGTAAAGTTCATAACTTTCATGTCAACTTTTATTGTTCTTTCTATTGGTGCTTTTGATTTTTGTTAATTCGTGTTATTTAAGTTTTTATGATCATGCATGCATAGTTGTACCTTAGGTTGCTTTAGTTGTACCTTGTTGTTTCCTTGCTTTTTCTTGCATAATTTGATTATTGCTTGCACTTTCAATTTGGGCACATGCACGAGGCATCCTAAATACTTGCATTTAAGTTTCTTAGTTAGTTTATTTTCATAGTTTCTCGTTATTTTCCATTTATTTTCATTTTCCTTTATTCTCTCAAGCTAAAAACCCCTTGATTCTTACACTCGAATTGAATTCCGATAATACCAAGCCATGAACCCACTTTTCTTATTTCAACACCACTAAAATTTACAAAATAGTGTGCTCTTGGCTTGATCAGTTTCTGCTAGTGGTGGTGTTTGTTCTTTCCCATCGCTACCTCTCGTATTCTTATTTGCATCCTCATCAAATTCCAAGTTCTGCTTCATAATTTATTCATTTTTTATTGTTTTATTTTTTAAAAAAAACCCTCACGTCTTTTGCTCAAGGACTCGATGCCCCGCTTTTCCATAGAGGGCACCACTTGATGCGACCAAAAAGACTGGTGCATCAAGAATAAGGGGTACGGACCTTATATATGTGATCAGCGACCTAATTAACTTCAAATAACCGTACAGCGACCTGATTGATCTCTAAAAGACTCCTGGTGACCTATTAAGTCTTGCAAAACAAAACCCAGGCAAGGCAGAGGATAGCCCCGACGTAGGCTCTCCGATGCCTAAGTTAAATAGGGGTTAAGAGATAGGCAAGAGCCTTTAGAGTGAGAGAGCTCTCAAAAATGTAGGAGGTAAAGAACTAACTTAAAAAGAAATAATGAGATATGGTCCTTTTTATATAGACAAGAGAAGTATTCCCAATCCAGGATTTTTTTCTCCTACCATAAATAACACAACCGACTAAGAATTAAGATTCTTCTTATATGTTCAATTCCCATAATTGATAGAATTCTTTTTGAATTACTATATTAGCCGTGGGCCAAAATCCTGTTCAAAGGATTCAGTCTGTCGGGACCCCATAGAATAGCCCATATTAGTCTTCCAAATCCCAAAATCGTGAAGCCTAACTCTTAACGCGGAGCTACCACTCACCGTCGAGCTGGCATAATAAAGCTTATATCAAAAGAGGTCTCCACCTCACATAAGAGCTCGCCACTCTTATGCAGCAGGTCGCTACCCTTTAAAATAGCTCGCCCAGCTCTCAGAAGGATTGCTCCTCCTAAGAAATGAGGTCACTTACTGAGATTACTTACTAAGATCATCATAAATACCTGCATGTTGGCGACGTGGATATTTGATATCGTATCATTAACCACTATCGACCGCACTACCAGTCGATAGTTGGGTCGCTACAAAAGGCATTTCTAAAGAAGACAGCTAGCGATCGATAGCCTAGTTGATAACGATTCAAAACCGTTACAAAATAGTCAATAATCAGAGTTAATGGTCAAGATTTTATTTTCTAATATAAAAGGCACCTTGGTTGCTGTCCAGGGAGGGCGTCACAGAGTATCATCATCACATACCAAGTCACAAACCAAACTTCTTTTCATTATAATATATTGGTTTAGAAATTATGAGTTTGAGAGTTAGAGTGTTAAAGGAACAATTGGGAGCAAAGATCGACATCAATCATATGGTTAATTCTATCTTTGTTTTTTTTCATTATGTATGATAGGTGTTCGATGAGTCGTCTCTATGAAATTATGAACATGTCTGCATAATTTCTCTTTATTCTGGGGTTGGTATGAATAATGGTTGAATAGTGTTTTGATAATTCATTCAATTCAAGTATGATCCATTTGTTTATTTACATGTTTTAATTTTGTTAGTTCATATGTATTTTTAACAATTGTGATTCTTAAAGTTGAGATTAATTGACAACCTTTCAAGATTATAGGTTTGATAAATCATAATTCGAGAAATATGGTTTTTCAATATGCTTTCGAACATGAAACACTCTAATCAATAAGATCGAGAAGTTTGCGATTAGTAGTGAAGTCGTACAAATCTTTAAAACCTTGAGAGTTCTAAAGTTGTAGCAATCTTTAAAAACTTTGAAGTTTTAAGTATGAATTCAAACATACACATTTGTTTCATACTTAAGATCAACATTTTAACTACTTCGAGAGAATAATTAAACTATAATTGCAATTAACTTATAAATGAACTAAATCACGGTATACTTGATAGATTGAAAAAGGTTAATTATTATGAAATTATTACGATTCCAACTCTAGAATATTTCAGAAATTTCTATTTCTCCCAATTCTTATAAATTGTGCTTTGTTCTTATTTAGTTTATAATTTTTAATAGTTTGTAATCGTCGTTTGTGACGACACAACCAAACTCAGTTTATATTATTTAGATAAAACTACATTATCCATATTATAATACTTATCAAATTTAAACCATATATGTTCCTTGTGGGATTCAAGCTTGCTCATTTTATACTACAACTATACCGTATACTTGCGGTTACGTAATATATTTGAATGGACAAGTTTTATTACTCGAGCAAAACCCTAGCGAAAATGGGGTGCAGTTAATGGTGCAAGTTTTTATTCTGCTAGCCTAGGATCATAATACATTTTAAAAACATCCAAACTTTCTTTGACATCTTTTCTTATAATTTCATAACTTGAACCAAAATATTCCCACCAGGTAATCCACCACACTGGCCACATTCAGTTTTGCAAAGATTTGTATCAAAGTAAAGTAGCCAGAAGTGTTTCAAGTTTTTGTTTTAGATGAAAAAGGAATTAAACTAGGCTTGTTGATAATCACAGCAGTTATAAAGAATTAATTCCAATGTCTTATTTTTCATATGTTAGAGATAATTGGATAGGTTTGTAAACGGTCGAAGCAAGATTTTGTAGAATTTTACATGTTGAGTAAGTAGTCTCATATTATCCAAAATGCGTGAAGGGGGCTGAGTTATTGTCTTTGAGAATAGCTTGAACAAATTGGGGAGTTTTATTTGTGTTTCAAGGTTTATAATAATTTCTTTCGCCAAAAGAGTTTCGAAGTATCCCCATGGGGTTTTCATGTTTGAATTCTGGTTCAATAAAATAATGTTTTGCCGTTATAGGTTTAAGAAATACTTGGATATATTGTTGGCTAATGAAGATCGGGAGTTTTAAAAGGCTTTATAATTTTCAAGAGAGTTTGAGGTATTTCAAAATGGATTTAAAGTGGTTAGGTGATTTGGAGATTTTTCCTAATGGCTTTTCTGATAATGGGGATTTTAGTATCTTTTGTAGTAAATGGACTGGAATTTCAAGATCAGAGTATTCTAGAATCGGAATTTGAGGTTGGATTCCAAACTATGTTGTTTTTAAATTCCGCTGCGTGGGCCCCGTACGATTATAGCGAACCCAACAATGGTATCAGAACCACGGTTTGCATTTTTATTATTAGATTTTTATTTTATTTATGTTTATGAGATAAACATATTTTAATTGTTAAAAGAATTAATTTTGTGTGTGATAAAATATGTTTTATATGATTTTATGTTTGGGATAAACTCCTTTTAATAATAAAAGGCAAAAGGTTTTAGAAATCCTACAGTCGGTTTTGCTTTCGAAAAAAATAAAAAAAAAATGACAAGAAGTTGTGGCCGCAGTTTTTGGAATGAAACAAAACAAAAGCATGATATATTTTTAGGCGGCCTACTGATTAAAAAAGAAAAAAAGGGAGCAGCTTTTAAATCATTCTTTTGAAACAAAAGTCAAGAGAAGACCTTCCTTTTTAATAGAGTAAGCCGCAAGTTTAGGGCAACATTCTTGTTAGGCCGGGTTAAAGGATCATTTGTTAGGTTAAAATTTCATATCAATACATTATATTGCAAAAAATAATACATTATAATAAAAAACCAATACATCATAGTACAAAAACATTACAGTACAAAAAATAATACATCATAGCACGGGTCAGAGATTTATGAAATACTAATACTTTACAGTACAAAAACTAATACATTATAGTATCGGGTCAGATTACCTAACGGTTTATGACCCATTAATCTGGCCTAACACAAGTGTTTGCCGCATGTTTAAAAGGCCTGCAGGCTGAGTTGACTTTTACCAACAAAAAAATTTGCAGCATGTTTGCTTGGAGAAGCAGAGACGCTTAGTTATCACATTTGATGTGATTTAGAAGGGCTTATTTAATGGAGTGATCTTGTGTTGGAAAGTTGTGATCTCTACCAAGCATTGAGATGCTCGTGGGATGAACTCATCTTTATGTTGGCCACGAGCCGTGGGACATCTCGATGCTCCATCTACACGAATATTTGATGGGTTATGTTTGACACTTAGTACCATATGAGCTCATAATATTGGGGTGTATGAGAAATAGTGAGGCAAAATATTCTTAAAGGTTGTATATTGATACAATTGTCAAAGAGTTGACTACCAACATGAATTTTTCATGGGCTCATATTATTGGGGTGTGAAACATTTATATTGGACTTCAAACCTACTAAGAAAATTTAGTTTTATGAATTTTTATTATGGGGTTAATAAAGTTTGAATAAATAGTGGGAGACATTTAATATTACAGACCTTATGTTAAATGAATATAATTTCCAATAACTCACTCATTTTTTGCTTCGTTTAATTTTGAAATAACTCTACTAAAATGGCTAAAAATCCAATTTCATCCATACTTGATCAAAACAAACTAATTGGCCCTAATTTTGTCGATTGGCTAAGAAACCTCAAGATTGTCCTTAACTCTGAGAAGAAGGCTGAATCCACCATAAAAAAGGATAAGCCGATCATGCTTGTTGGATCCTCTTCCAAATCGAAGGCTGGAAAGCCAAAGAAAAGGAAGTGGACAGTAAAGAGTTCCTCTAAACCAAACAAGAAGACAAAGAACAATGGTTAGAAAAAGGTTAACTCTCAAGCTGATGACACTTGCTTTCAATGCGGAAAACTAGGGCACTGGAAGAGGAATTGCAAGGAATATCTTGCAAGCCTGAAAAGTTCAGGTATATATTTTGTTAAAGTTAACCTTTCTATTAATGATGCTTCTTGGGTATTGGATACCGGTTGTGGCTCACATATTTGAAATGATTTCCAAATAATGGCAAGAAGCAGGCAGTTGGACAGAAAGAAATTGGTCCTTAGAATGGGGAATGGAGAAAGAGTTGCTGCATTAGTAATATGGACTGTTTATTTATCTTTGGATAATGATTTCAAATTGTGTTTGAATAATTATCTTTATGTTCCGGATATTATCAAAAACATTATCTTTGTACCTGTTTTGGACAGAGAGGGTTTTAAACTTGTTATTGAGAATGGAAGTTGTTCCATTTTCAAAGACTCTGCTTTTATATATTCTGGTTATTTGACGAATTCTTTATACACCATTTCTCCAAGTGAAACCATTCTCGCAATTCAACAAAACAAAAGGAAGTTAGATAACCAAAGTTCTTTCGAAAAAAGGATATACAAGTTAGGACAAAAACTCGACCTTAAGGGAGAGCAAAAGTTGTCAACATGTGAGTCATGCCTTAAAGGAAATATGACTAAATCACCATTTTTTAGACAAGTGGAACGAGCCAAAGGTCTATTGGATTTGATCCATACAGATGTATGTGGTCCGCTAAGTGTTAGTGCGAGAGGGAACTATCACTACTTCATAATTTTTACCGACGATTATTATAGGTTTGGTTATGTATACCTTATGAGGTATAAATCTGAGGCTTTTGGAAAGTTCAAGGAGTTCAGATATGAAGTAGAGAAACAAACTGGTCGTAGTATTAAGACTCTTTTATCATATCGAGGAGGTGAATACTTATCGACTAAGTTTCTTGATTATCTAAGAGAGAATGGTATTCTCTCACAGTGGACTCCTCCTGGAACTCCACAATTGAATGGAGTTTCAGAGCGTAGAAATCGAACTTTATTGGATATGGTTCAGTCAATGATGAGTTGCACTTCTTTACCTCTTTCATTCTGTTGCTATACCTTAGAGACGATGGCATACCTATTAAATAGGGTGCCAAGTAAATTCGTACTCGATAGACCCTATGAGATATGGTATGGGAAGTTACCTTCCTACAAATACTTAAGATCATGGGGGTGTGATGCTTACGTGAAGCGTCAAGTGGGAGATAAGTTGGACATGAGATCCATCTTATGTAAGTTTGTGGGGTATCCAAGAGAGTCTATAAGATACTATTTCTACGACCCTTCGGAACAAAAGGTGTTTGTTTTGAGGAATGATACTTTCCTTGAAGAAGAGTTTCTTTCTGAAATGGGTGGCGGAGTTGTAGAACATGATGAAGTTCAAGAACCACAAAGTATCCTACAAGTTATTGCAAATAGCACACCAGCTGAGGCTGGACCATCTGTAGCACAACCTCTTCGAAAATTCATAAGGGATTCAAGGGCTCCTGAAAAGATGAACATTTTGTTAGAGAACAAAGAAGAGGGACTCCTTTTGGATAATGATCCAAGAAGCTATGAAGAGGCAATGTCTGACATTGACTCAAAAAAATTGCAAGAAGCAATGCAGTCCGAAAAGGACTCCATGTACTCCAACAAGGTATGGACCTTGGTGGACCCACCATAGGGAATTGTTCCCATTGGATGCAAATGGGTCTACAAGCGGAAGCTTGGAGTAGATGGAGAGGTAAGTACCTTTAAAGAACGTTTGGTTGCAAAATGCTATACTCAGAAGCAAGGCGTTGACTATGAGGAAACGTTTTCACCAGTAGTGATGCTTAAGTCCATTCGGATCCTGTTAGCCATAGCTGCGTATTATGACTACGAGATATGGCAAATGGATGTGACGACTGCCTTCCTTAATGGAAATATTAAGGAAGAGATATACATGAAGCAGCCAGAGGGCTTCATATCAAGTGGGAGTGAGCAACAGGTTTGCAAACACCAGAGATCCATTTATGGTCTCAAACAGGCTTCGAGGAGTTGGAACATCCGATTTGATGAAACAATCAAAATGTTTGATTTTCATAAGAATTTGGATGAACCATGTATCTATAAGAAGGTTAGTGGGAGGGCAGTTACTCTTGTTGTACTCTATGTTGATGACATTCTACTCATTTGGAATGAATGTAGGGATGTTGCAATCAACGAGAACATGGTTGTCTAAGCAGTTCTCCATGAAGGACTTGGGAGAAGCATCTTTTATCCTTGGGATAAAGATCCATCGAGATAGATCACGAAAGATGATCGTACTATCCCAGTCCACGTACATAGACAAAGTGCTAAAAAGGTTTAACATGGAGGAATCCAAGCGTGGATACCTCCCAATGAGCATTATTCCACTTTCTAGGGCTATGTCTCCCAAGACACTTGAAGAAAGAGGAAAGATGGCTCGTGTACCTTATGCATCCACGATTAGGAGCATTATGTATACAATGCTATGTACTAGACCTGATGTCTCACATGCTCTGAGCGTCACGAGCAGATATTAGTCGAATCCAGGTTTTGAACACTGGAACGCCATTAAGAAGATCCTTAAGTACTTGAGATGAACTAAGGATATATTCTAGATATACGGCAATGGGAAATTGAAACTACAGGGATACACTGACTCTAGTTTTCAGCCCGATATAGATGACTCAAATTCAATGTCTAGATATATATTCACGGTGAATGGAGGAGCAGTCAGTTGGAAATGTTCCAAACAAGAAACGACTGCATACTCTGTTACAGAGGCTGAATATATTGCTGCATAAGATGCAGCAAAAGAGGCTGTTTAAATGCGGAACTTTATTCAAGGGTTGGATGTAGTTCCGTCCGCTGTTGATCCAACAATAATCTATTGTGACAACAATGGGCCTATAGCGCAAGCAAATGAACCGAGATCTCATCCAAGATCCAAACACATCTTGAGACGATACCACCTGGTGAGAGAGATCGTTGTTAGAGGCGACGTCGTTATGGATCGATTCGCTTCGGCAGAAAATGTAGCATACCCAGTGACTAAGCCCTTAGCACAAAAGGTATTTGACGGGAATCTTGAGAAAATGGGCCTAAAATACATGGGCAATCGGCACTAGGTTAAGTGGGAGATTTTTAGAGTAGAGTGTCCGACGTTCCAATTAGATTGAATTTCATTCTACTTATATAATGATTTTATTATAGAATTATATTAATAAAGGCAACTTTCTTTATCTTATGTTTTCGCTTTTATTATAATTGCACGTATGATAAAGTCCTTAGACCAATTTAAACTATGGGATATGGTTGCGCATAAGATGGAAATCATGGAACATGTCTCTTCGGTTTTGGTCTTAAACATGTTCCAAGTCAATGGGCTTTTCGAGATAGGACATTGAATAGCCCGGTAAGACTTTGCATATGATGCATGCTTGTAAGACAAGGATGTTGCATTCCATTAACACTAGCGTTGTGGCGCGAGTGCATATATGTGGGTGCTTGTTGGAGAACAAGTTCATTGAACATGACCCGATGGAAATTCTTAACTGGAAGACTTGTCTGTCGAATAAGAATTTTCATATT
This sequence comes from Phtheirospermum japonicum, assembly GCA_014905375.1. NCBI lineage: Eukaryota > Viridiplantae > Streptophyta > Magnoliopsida > Lamiales > Orobanchaceae > Phtheirospermum > Phtheirospermum japonicum. The sequence continues at coordinate 423,979 of BMAC01000139.1, forward strand.
GCAATAGTACATAATTAATCCTTTGACTTGAGGTACGATGGTAGCCTTGTGCACATCATGCAATGCTTAGATTTATATTTTAATTTCTTGACAATCATAAAAAAGGGTATTTTGGGTATTGTATCGATGTGCATGGAGGTTTGTTTGTAGCCAATATAGAATTCAACACTTGTCTATGGACAAGGGAGTATCCTGTGAATTTTCATAGTTTGTGATGTAAAGACCTTGGCCAGGGCATGATGAATATTGATTCATAAATGAATTACTTAAACTTGAAATGAAATCACAGTTATTAAATCAATTGGTTTTAGAATTATAAATCCATGCCCAAGATTTAATCAGGAAACTAGTTGTCGAAAGGATCGTACATGTATGGATTTGAAATTGAAATAGATTTGCTCGCTATTTCACCTAACACTGGGTAGTCAAGCTACTTGCTAGATGTTGCCATGATTCGTAGGTTCTTGGAATTAAAGAGTTGATCTCAAAAGAATGAATTAACTAGATTAATTAATATAGTAAATTATTATTTATAAACTTACAAAAGTTGTAATCCTACTGCTGGTGTTAGTCGTGAACCAAAAAAGGTCACACATAATCTTGGTTGTTGACATTTCAAGATTGATAACTCCAATGGTTGTTATAATTAATTAATTTGGATTAATTAAATGAAATTTTAATTTAATTCAATTGTTGGATTAAATATTTAATTAGATACAATTTGATTATGTAATTAAATCTAATTTGATTAAAATTCTCAATTAAAATAATATATTAAACTAATCAATTGGATTGATTAATTTAACTCATGGAATTAATTAATTAATTGAATTAATTAAATAGTTGGGTTTTAAATTCAAGTCCATTTAATTTTTTAGTAGGCCTTAATTGTAGAAGCCCACTAAAATAGTTGAAGACTTTAAAATAAAATTAGTTTATATAATATATTTGTATATAATATATATATATATATATATATATATATATATATATATATTGGGACCAAGTCATACTCTTTGTTTTGAAAGAGACGGATGAATTGGGCAAAAAATCTTTTTCTAATTATGTGGTTAATTGATTAATTGAGATTAGATTTCATTCTTAATCTAATTACCTAATTAGTATATATATATATATATAAGAAAGAAAAAGAGTGGCAGCAGTAGGTTTTGGTTTTTGAAACAAAAAGGGAGTCCTCCTTTTTTTTAATATAAGGTCCAGCCGTCCTAATTAACCACTGTTGGGTTCTCTATAATCGTACGGGGCCTACGCAGCAAAATTTAAATATTTTATAAATATTAAGACAAATATATATATATATATATATATATATATATATATATATATATATATATATATATATATATATATGATTAGGTTCAAATAGAACCCACGTCAATATATGCGAACCTAGGGACCAATCTGGACCTCAGATCAAATCATTTGTGTGGACCAGATTTTTTCTATTTTTTAAAATTCAGTAAATCAATAATATGGTAAGCAAGGGGTTTTTACGTCTTTTTTACCGGATACTCTGAAATCAAATTAAAAACAACCCTAAGCATCCCCATCCCCCATCCCGGATTCCCATCAGCATCTCCAAAGTCAACCCATCCACCATCCCCGATTCCCGCCGTACCCCTCTCCACTGGCCGATCTGAACCGGTGATACAGGTTGCCGTCTAGCGCCGGCGGGCCTGGGCAGAACACCGGCGCAAGGAATCACCGGCGCCTCCCCATCCCACCCCCCGATTTCCCCCGCTACCTTCTCACTCGCCGTGAGCCGGTGACCCAGGTGTGGCCGAGCTCCGCCTTGCACCGAGCGAAATGGGAACACCAGGTGAAGGTGGCGATGTTGGCCGATTTCCCCCGCTCCCTTCTCACTCATTCTCTCTCTCCTCTGCCTCGCCGCAGCCGTCTGCGTTTGAGAGATATCCGTTGAGATTACCCGCAAGAAATGGGTGTGCAGACGAGCTCTCCGAAAGGCTGCGATGGGCTCGGATCTGGCGGAGTCAGGGCTACCGACCCGAATGTTAGAGGTGGTGCCAGAACCCAACGTGGGCCAGGGAACAGGGTTTGTGCTAATAGGGTTGGGCCTGTAATTTGCCAGAATAATGGGCCGGGTGGTGGTTTGAATTTTCAGTTTCGTCGTCGTGGATGTTTTGTGAATTGGGCCGGTGGCAGCGGCTCCAGCGGCAGCTGTGGGGCGTCGGCGAGGCGGACTCGGGCCGGTTTCCATCCGCCGCGTCCTTCGGCTCCAGCCATTACCTCGGCGTGGTTGTGGGCCGATTTTCGGTGGTGGTTGTTTGGGTTGTCGGTGGTGGTTGTTTGGGTTGTCGTGGTGGTTTCTGTGGTTGTTTGGATTGTCGGCGGTGGTGAAATATGAGCAGT
>BMAC01000139.1:436901-461256 GCA_014905375.1 Phtheirospermum japonicum
ATCAATTAACCACATAATTTAGAAAAAGAATTTTTCCTAATTCATTCGTCTCTTTCAAAACAAAGAGTATGACTTGGTCTCAATTACCTTATATATATATATATATATATATATATATATATAAGTATATATATATATGCTTCTGCTCGCCGATGGCGCACCTCTCCTAACTATTGCCTATTTATTCTGGAATAATCTTTTTAGGAGGGACAATTTTACATATTTCTGCCAAATCCTTCTATTATTAAGTATCTCTCTTTATCATCTCGTGCCAGATGCAACAAAGAATGAGTCCTTTTTCCTTCTCGCGAACCGCGGGAGCGCCTAGGGCCCAGAGGAGCAAAGCTCATTTTCCTTTCAGCTCGGCAGAGGGTTCGAGAATAGGGTTTTGTCCTTAAGATTCAGATAAGAAAAGAGTTCCAAACCTTTATGCTTGCACCTCCGTACAAAACGAAGATTTGAAGTGGTCTATAATTTACTGAGTACTCGGTGTAACTCACGCATTCGTGTACAAACCAGTGCAGCCTTTAAATTAAAACTACCCCAGTTCGAGTCAAGCCTATGTGACCAACCATCTGGTAAGAGGAAAGAAGGGAAGCAGAAAGATATGACTACCAAGAATCCTTATAAGTACGGGTATCAATAAGAGCTCCAATAGGATTTACAAACTGCTCTTTCCAACCAGTAAATCAACAAAGCCCAAAGTGATGTGTGTATATATATGTATATATATATATATATATATATATATATATATATATATATATATATTATATACAAATATATAATATAAACTAATTTTATTTAAAGTCTTCAACTATTTTAGTGGGCTAGGGCCTACTAAAAAATTAAATGGACTTGGATTTAAAATCCAACTATTTAATTAATTCAATTAATTAATTAATTCCATGAGTTAAATTAACCAATCCAACTGACCAGTTTAATATATTCCTTTAATTTAGATTTCTAATCAAATTAGATTTAATTACACAACCAAATTATGTATAATTAAATATTTAATCCAACAATTGAATTAAATTAAAGTCTCATTTAATTAATTATTCCAACCATTGGAGTTATCAATCTTGAAATGTCAACAACCAAAATTACGTGTGACCCTTTTAGGTTCACGTCTAACACCAGCAGTAGGCTTACAACTTTTATAAGTTTATAAATAACAATTTATTATATTAACTAATTTAATTAATTAATTCTCTTGAGATTAACTCTTTAATTTCAAGAACCTACAAATCATGGCAATATCTAGCAAGTAGAATGACTACCCAGTGTTAGGTGAAATAGCGAGCAAACCTATTTCAATTGCAAATCCATACATGTACGATCCTTTCGACAACTAGTTTCCCGATTAAATCTTGGGGATATATTTATAAGTCGAAAACCAATTGATTTAATAACTGTGATTTCATTTCAAGTTTAAGTAATTCATTTATGAATCAATCGTTCATCGTGCCCTGGCCAAGGTCTTTGAATCACAAACTATGAAAATTCACAGGATACTCCCTTGTCCACAGACAAGTGTCGAATTCTATGTTGGCTACAGACAAACCTCCATGTACATCGATACAATACCCAAAATACCCTTTTTTATGATTTTCAAGCAATCAAAAGATAAATCTAAGCATTGCATGATGTGAACAAGGCTACCATCGTACCTCAAGTCAAAAGATTAATTATGTACTATTGCAATATGAAAATTCTTATTCAACAGACAAATCTTCCAGTTAAGAATTTTCATCGGGTCATATTCAATGAACTTGTTCTCCAACAAGCACCCACATATATGCACTCGCGTCACAACGCTGATGTTAATGGAATGCAACATCCTTGTCTTACAAGCATGCATCATATGCGCCGGGCTATTAAATGTCCTATCTCGAAAAGCCCATTGACTTGGAACATGTTTAAGACCAAAACCTTAGAGACATGTTTCATGATTTCCATCGTATGCGCAACCATATCCCATAGTTTAAATTGGGCTAAGGACTTTATCATACGTGCAATTATAATAAAATCGAAAACATAAGATAAAGAAAGTTGCCTTTATTAATATAATTCCAATAAAATCATTACAAAATTAGAATGAAATCCAATCTAATTGGAACGTCGGGCACTCTATTCTAACAGTTGTATCATTTAGTTTTTTGTCTTCCTCTACTAATTCATACCAGCGTTTATTGGAATCTGCTGGTTTCTTACCTTTGTCTTTTTAGGAGCCATATGTACAGTTTTGAAGAGATTCTCTAGTAAGAAGATCTGGTATAAAATCTGCTTCCCATTTAATAAACTCAATTTCAAAATAAAAAATACTTACTATAACTTGCCATCTTGCAATGATTTGTTTTGATGCAAGGTTTTGTACATCTTTTTGTAAAACTTATTTTACACTATTGCAGTCTATTCTAAGAAGGAAGTTTTGATTTAATAAGCCGCTTTGGAGTTTACACTACAAAAAAATCCGAGAATACCGACGGGTGGCAACCATCGGTAAAAGTCCGGCATTACCGAAGGCTTTCCCGACGACCAAAATTACTAACGGCGTACCGACGGACGATGCCCGTCGGTAGATTTATCCGTCGTTATTTCTTTAATCTTTTTTATTTATCGACGGAAATGGCCGTCGGTAAAAATTTTTTTAATATTTATTTATTATAGGTTTTTTTTAATTTTATTTATTACCGACAGACATTTCTGTCGGTAACCCAACACTTATTTAAAATTATTTTTTAGTTACCGAAGGAAATTAAATTAATTAACTTAATTTTTATTCATTTTATTTATTATTTACGATATTTCATTATTAATATATTTTTTTATTTAATTTGTTTTATTATTTTTTTTATATTTTTATTAGTATATATTAATATTTAGTACTCTATATATTATTAAATATTAATTATTATTTAATATATATATATACATAAATATAATTATAATATATATATATATATATATATATATATATATATGTATGTGCGCGCGCGCGTGTGTGTATACATAATATATATTTAATATATAATTATATATATATATTATATATATATATATATATTATGATTAGAAATATATAAATAACATATATCTATATAATATATTTTATATATATAATATAAGTATGTATATATATTATAATGTCAAATACTTACAAGAAATCGAGTGTAACGTAGGCGGTAATGGGTAGGCTTGGAGTGCGAGAGGTCGCGTGTTTGAATCCCCCCAACGACATATGGGAGGATATAATTGTTATTAATGGGTGTTGGGCTTGGGGTGGCTTGAGGGTTTGGGAGAAGGCTGGCACACACCCCATACAAAAAAAATTTCTTTAATTTAATTAAATTTACCGATGGACTAAAATCCGTCGGTAATTTTTTTTTAAGTTTTTTTAAATTTATTAAGATCCATCGGTAAATTAAATTCTACCTACGAAATTGGTGTCTGTCGGTATTTTATCGACGGGAAAAAAATATCCATATATTTACTGACGAGAATTTACCAACGAACTATTTTCGTCGATTACGCCGTTACCGACGACTTACCGACAGAAATTGTCCGTGGGTATTTGCATGTTTTTTCGTAATGTTATAAATGGACATAACAATGCTCGGCATATCTTTTTTTATATAGTAGAGTAGTTTTTCTATGTATCATTCCATTGCCATGTAGTAAATTTGATGATACATTCTCTCCCCTTGCTTTTGTTTAAGAATACCGCTGTAACTAATATCAGAAGCATCAGTCTTAACAACCTTTTGCAATTGGTCCAGCTAAATGGAGATAAGGTATTTGAAGTACTTGTTTTTTAATTTATTGGACTACAGTTGTATGTTCATCAGACCAAGTAAGTGAGTTTTTCTTGAGTTTGTTATGTAATGGTTTCCCGATTCTATTAATAGTTAGGCAAAAATTTAAGACATAATTTAGAAACTTATTTGCAGATTGCAAAGACATTTCAATATGAGTTATAGCTCCTTGAGAAATTTAGTGTACTAAGAATATGTTTTATTTTTGTGTTTTGGTTTTGGAAAAGAATAATTTTCGATTTCGAAATTACTAAATCATTTGGTTTTGTAATATAAAGAAGTCTTTTGAGGTACATAATATGTTTCTCTATAGAATTTGAGAAAATTAATACATCATCAATATAGACAATGCAAGATTTTGGAAATCAATAAAAATCTCGTTCATTATTTTTTAAAATTCCGAAGGGCGCTGTTTAATTCAAAAGGCATCATATTTCACTCATATTGCCCAAAGGTAACAGTAAAACCGTTTTATACCTATTATTTTTAGAACTCTGTATTTGCCAAAATCATGATTTCTTATCAAATTTAGCGAATATGGATGTAGAATGAAGGTTTTGTAATAATACGTTTTTGTTAGGAATTGGATAATTAATCAATTTTAAAGTCGTATCTAAAGGTTTATAATTTATAACAAGTCTGGGTTCCTCATTCTATGTTTATTAACATAAAAGGCTGCACAACTCCACATAGATTTGGACATACAAATTATTTTTTGTCAACTAAATTATTTTTCTTTTTTATAGTATTTTTCTAATTCATGGTCAATCTGTATATGACAGGCTTTCATTGGGATTTGTCTTTCATTAAAATTTCTTCGTAAGGAAGATCAACTATATGTCGTTTTCTATTCCAGAAAGCATTTGGTAAATCTGCCCAAACTTCTATTTCAGATATGTATTATGATTTTGTTATTTTATTTTTTATCTCCTAGTTTATTTTTTGTTCCTTTAAAAGAGACGTCTTTCTTAATATTTTCTAGATGAATACTTTTTTCTAAAATAAGATTATTAATAGTATTTTCATGAATGGAATAAGCTTTTCGAGGAATTGAAAGTCTAGTTTTTTATGATTACTTTTGAAAGAGATAGAATTTGGACCAACTGTATAAGTACCCAAAATAATTGCATGATATGTATCTTATAAGATTTATAAAACGAGTACCCAAAATAATTGCATGATATGTATCTTCAACTATGACAAAAAAAAGTTCTTAGAAGCATTACACCATTAATAATTTGGACTTTTCTAGCTGTAGTCCGGCTGTTGTACTTGTTTAATTGTAGTCACACCTCCAACGGCCGTTGTACTTGTCTAATTATAATAGTATTAAATATCAATATTAATTTGTTATTGTCTACAATGCCCTTGTCATGGATCGAAGAGGAGTCGCCGGAATTTTGAAGATTAGGTCACAGGGTAAAATGAAGGGGGAAGAGACGGGTGAAATTGTGAAGGAGCTTTGCGGGTCAAATGGTAAAAGGAAGGGAAAAGCTGGGTCGAAGCACAGTGGGTTTTGACTTTTGCATGCTAGTTTCAAATTAAATTGCCAATTGGGTTTCGGCCCAAATCCATTATCGTAAGCTTTTATTATTTTCAGCTCATTTTACTAGTTTTGTTTTATTTGAGAGTTGTTATATTGTTTCATCCGGTTAGAGTGGATTAGGGAACATGTGTGTTTGGTCCCCCCCCCCCCCCCCCCCCCCCCTAAATCATGTTATATTCTGTACGAAGGAAATGAAGAGACTAAGCAAGAATTACATTTCTCTATCTCTCACCTAATTTTCTCTCTCTGACTCCCTTCCTCCCCAAGTTATTCCATATTCATCAAAAACACATATAAACTCATACACTCCATCCTCTAAACCCAGAAATCATACACAAAATTAACACATCAAACCAAGTATATACAACAATTGGTACCCAGAGCCTGCCGATTCTCTTAAATGGCAGATGGTACAAGGCTCAAGGATCTTCAAGAAGCCCAGAAACGTATTGATCAAGTTCTTCAAATGGAATCTGCAAAAAGAGAATCCACTGAAATTAAATTACAGGAGCAGATAAATGGAATAAGCACAAATATGATTAGCAAATTTGACCACCTAACCCAAACTTTAGCTTCTATTCAGCTGCAGCTGCTCAACACAGAAAAAGTGCAGAAACAAACTGAGGAAGGCTCTATTCTGGGTGAACCAAGCTCAGGCTGGACACCACCCAAAAGTTTTAACAGGCAGCAACCACTTACATGCCACAAAATCATCCAGGAACAACCACACCAGAACATGATCAGCCCACTACCCAGAATAGATTTTCCCAAGTTTGATGGAACTCAAGCTAGGTCCTGGATATTGAAATGTCAGGGTTACTTCAAACTCATCCCAAATATTCCAGATGCCCAGAAGGTGGTTCTAGCATCTATGTACTTTGATGGTAAGGCCTCACAATGGTACCAACAGTTTTCTATCAGGCAAATGGACTTAACATGGGCTCAGTTTTTAGAAATCCTATCAGCTAGATTTGATGAGTTAAAAGAGACAAAAATTATTGCTGAGTTTAATAAACTGAGGCATACACAATAATATTTATAATATGTGGATAAGTTTGAAGAGCTGAGAGCCTGCATGTTGCTTTTAAATAGTGGTGCATATTCTGAGGAGTACTTTATTGCCAGTTTTATTAGTGGGTTGAGTGAGGAACTACAATCTTTCATACACATGTTTGGACCCACAACTCTACAACAAACCATTGAATTAGGACAGAGACAGTTGCATACCCTAGATGCAATTACCAAGAAACTAAGGACTTCAGCCAGACCCAATGTTCCTTTCATACCTAGAAGGAATGAAACAAGCACTACACTGAGACCACCCCCAGTACCAAATAAACCCCAGTTCAAACTACTCACAGCATCTGAGATGGCTTCCAGGAGAGATAAGGGTCTGTGCTACAACTGTGATGAGTTTTTTACTACAGGGCACAGGTGCAAAAACAGAATTTCCTATCTCATCATGACTGAAGAAGAGGAGAATCAGTACATAGAATCCTATTCACACCAGGTAACACCAGAACAGGAAATTGAATAGAGTATGGAAGAGATTCAGATGTCATTAAGTTCAATATCAGGAGAAGGGGGGCTTACTACCATGAGACTTAATGGGACAGTGGGAAAGGAGAGGTTACACATATTGATTGACACTGGGAGCACACTGAGTTTTATTCAAGAAGCAATTGCTAAGAGGCTGGGGTGCACTCTTGAACCTGCAAAACCAATCCTAGTGAAGGTAGAAAATAGGAAGAAAATGGTTAGCTCAACTAGGGTTTCTGAATTCAAATGGAAAATGCAGGGGCATCCTTTCTCCTACTCCCCAAGAGTCTTGGCAAATGAGGGCTGTGATTTAATTTTGGGTGGTGATTGGCTAAAATCATGTACTCCTGTGGAATTGGATTATGACCATATGACATTTACTGTTACATTGCTGGGGAAAAGGGTTAAGATACAGGGAATATCATCTCCTCTTGAGTGTCACCTAATTTTTGGACCTACCTTATTCAAGATGATTCATCAGGAATTACCCTCACAGGTGGAGGAGTTGTACTGGATTAAAGCTAAAACTGAACCAGGGGAGGGTGTAACAGATTTTGAAGATTTATTGGTTGAATTCCAGGATGTTTTTGAAGAACCACAGGGACTTCCCCCTGCTAGGGGGGTGGAACACCATATTGTTCTAAAAGAAGGTAGCAACCCTAAACACCAATATCCCTACAGGGTGTCACATAACCAAAAGAATGACATAGAGAGGATTATAAGGGAGTTATTGAACTCTGGTGTTATACAACACAGCAGCAGCCCTTTTGCCTCCCCTATTTTGTTGGTCAAGAAGAAGGATAACACATGGAGGATGTGTGTGGACTACAGATACTTAAATAGCTTAACAATCAAACATGACTATCCTATTACTATCAATGATGAGCTATTGGATGAATTTCAAGGGGCAAAATACTTTTCCAAAATTGATTTGAGGTCAGGTTACTTTCAAATATTGATGAGGCCAGAAGATAGGTACCTTACAGCTTTTAACACACATCAGGGGCAGTATGAATTCCTAGTGATGCCTTTTGGGATTTGTAATGCACCAGCTACTTTTCAATCATTGATGAACCAAGTTTTTCAACACATGTTGAGGAGATCAGTGTTAGTATTTTTTGATGATATATTGATCTACAGCAAAACAAAGGAAGCACACTACCAAGACTTGAGGGCAGTTTTATCATTACTCAGGGAACGTACACTTTTTTCCAAGAAGAGTAAATGCATTTTTGGGCAGGAGCAAATTGAATATCTAGGCCATATCATATCCCAGGGAGGTGTCGCAACAGACCCCACCAAAATAGCAAGCATGGTTAACTGGCCAAGTCCTATTAACATCAAGCAACTCAGGGGATTCTTAGGTCTTAGAGGCTATTATAGAAGGTTCATCCAAGGCTATGGGCTCATTAGCAAACCTTTGACATATCTTCTTAGGAAGGGAGCTTTTTCATGGACTATAGAGGCAGAAGTAGCTTTTAACAAGCTCAAGGAGGCCATGGTCACAACACCTGTACTTGCATTACCAGATTTTTCCAAACCTTTTGTATTAGAGACTGATGCCAGTGGTACTGGGATAGGAGCTGTCCTAATGCAGGATGGGAGGCCTATCTCTTACATGAGCAAAACTTTGTGTAATAAAAACCAAGCTTTATCTATTTATGACAGGGAGTTCCTGCTGTGCTAATGGCTGTTCAGAAGTGGAGACACTACCTACAGGGGTACAAATTCATCATCAAGACAGACCAACAGGCCCTAAAGCACCTGTTGGACCAGGAAATAGTAAACCCAATGCAACAGAAATGGATTACTAAGCTTTTGGGGTTTGACTATGAAGTTCACTACAAGAAAGGGGTGGAGAACAAGGTGGCTGATGCCCTATCCAGGCAAGGACCCATTTTTGGATCTTGCCATGCTATTTCAACCACCTTAACCACCTTACTCTTTGCAAAGATACTGACTACAAAGGCTGTGGACCCTACTGCCTATCCTGATTTCACACTATAGGGAGAGATCATCAAGTATAAAGGGAGAATAGGAGTAGGGAATGATTCCAAACTCAGGGGAATGATATTGACAGAAATGCATAACTCAGCCTTTGGGGGCCATTCAGGCATTTAGGGAACATACAACAGAGCTAGCAGGATATTCTATTGGCCACTTATGAGGAAGGAAGTTGAAGACTGGGTTAAACAATGTGAAGTGTGTGCAAGGTGCAAGAGTGAAGTTGGTCTATACCCTGGTTTGTTGAAACCTCTACCCATTCCCCAATAAGCTTGGACCCACATTTCCATGGATTTTATTGAAGGACTCCCCAAATCTTTTGGGAAGGATGTTACCTTTGTGGTTATTGACAGGTTCACCAAATATGGACATTTTATTGCTCTAACACACCCTTACACTGCCACTTCAGTTGCTAAACTCTTCCTAGACAACATTTATAAACAGCATGGACAGCCTCTACACATTGTTACTGACAGGGACAGGGTTTTTACTAGCTCTTTTTGGAAAGAGCTATTCAGAGCAATAGGCATAAAGTTGGACTTCACTTCTGCCTACCATCCCCAGTCTGATGGACAAACTGAAAGGTTAAATCAATGCCTGGAAAATTATCTCGGATGCATGATTCACCACAATCCTAAACACTGGGCTAGGTGGCTACCCCTAGCTGAGTTTTGGTATAACACAAATTACCACACAAGCTTAAAGCCTACACCTTTTCAGGCTCTATATGGTTACCAACCTCCTACTGCTTTCATGGAGACACACATCATCACACAGAACCCAGATGCAACAGAATTCATTCAAAGCAGGCAACAGTTAATACATGACCTCAAAGAAAACCTAAAGCTAGCACAGCAACGCATGAAATTTTATGCAGATCAACACAGAATGGAGAAACAATTTGAGGTGGGGGATTGGGTGTACCTAAAGCTACAACCTTTTAGGCAAAATTCCGTTTCACTCAGAAAAAATCACAAGCTATCTGCCAGATTCTATGGGCCATATAAAATTACAGAGAGGATTGGGAAGGTAGCTTATCGATTAGAGTTTCCAGATGATGCTAAGGTCCACCCGATTTTCCATGTGTCCCTTTTATATAAGAAGCTCAGCTCCACTCTGGTACTTCCGCCAAACACCTCCCTTCCGCTGATTGATGACGAAGGGGAATTCCAGGTTGCTCCCCGAGAGACAATTGGAAAGCGGGTTGTGCGAAGAAAAAGGGGTGAGATTATTCAGTTTCTTATAAATTGGGAAAATGACAGGAAAATTAACGCAACTTGGGAAGATGAAGGGTACTTACATTGCATGTTTCCAAATTTTGATCCTTGGAGACAAGGATCTTCGGAGGGGGGCGGTATTGTCATGGATCGGAGAGGAGTCGCCGGAATTTCGAAGATTAGGTCACATGATAAAATGAAGGGGGAAGAGACGGGTGAAATTGTGAAGGAGCTTTGCGGGTTAAATGGTAAAGGAAGGGAAAAGCCGGGTCGAAGCACAGCGGGTTTTGACTTTTGCAGGCCAGTTTCAAATTAAATTGCCAATTGGGTTTTCGGCCCAAGTCCATTATCTTAAGCTTTTATTATTTTCAGCCCATTTTACTAGTTTTGTTTTATTTGAGAGTTGTTATATTGTTTCATCCGGTTAGAGTGGATTAGGGGACATGTGTATTTGGTCCCCCCCTAAATCATGTTATATTCTGTACGAAGGAAATGAAGAGACTAAGCAAGAATTACATTTCTCTATCTATCACCTAATTTTCTCTCTCTGATTCCCTTCCTCCCCAAGTTATTCCATATTCATCAAAAACACATATAAACTCATACACTCCATCCTCTAAACCCAGAAATCATACACAAAATTAACACATCAAACCAAGTATATACAACAGCCCTTTTGTATGTTTAATTATTTAAATTAAAAAATAAATATTTTCAATTTATTACAAAACAACCAAAAAGTTTATTAATCACAATACACCCACCAAATTATAAATATATTTAAAAAAAAAAACCTAACTAATCATAAAACTCAACTAATATCTTAAAACTCAAAATCATAAAACTTAATTAATCCTAAAACCCAAAATTATAAAATCATAAAATATAATTAATCATAAAACCTAAAATCACAAAATCATATAACTTAAACCCGAAATCAACAACATCAACCTAAAAACCCTAATAAAATACTAAATTTCGATACAGAGGAAGATGTGGTCGTGGCTCTAGCAAAATACACCACCGATTTCTCCGAATACTACATCAAAGCAAAGGGTTACTTCTCTCTTGTTCTTTCCGGCGGCACCCTAATCGACACACTCAAGAAGCTGGTAGAGACTCCGTACAAGGAAACTGTGGATTGGTCGAAATGGCTGATATTTTGGGTGGACGAAAGAGTTGTTCCGCTGGATCGTGAAGACAGAAACTACTTGCTTGCATCCCGGGACTCTCTTTCCAAGGTATCTATCCCTCCCTCAAGCATTTGCACCATCAATGACAAGAAGTCTCTGGAGGGTGCCGCGGCCGACTAAGAAAATCATCTGAAAGAGCTCGTCTCGAAAAATATCCTACCCAGCTCAAACATTAGTGGGTTCCCAGAATTCGATCTCATGCTGCTCGGGATAGGGCCCGACGGACACGTGGCCTCCCTTTTCCCTCCCCACCAACAAAGCTACAAGAAGGTGGTCAGCTTGTGGGTTCGGGCTCGATCTTGAGATGATGGGCTTGGGTTGGAAGTCGGGCTTGATCTTAATATGATCCGCTTGCAGATCTCGGGCGAAGGTTTTGTATTTTGGGGGATATTTGTTGACTCTAGTATATGCAGTGGGTTGGAGCAATCCAACCTAAATTCTTCTACTTCCAAAGGAGCTCCTGCCAAAACACCCAACGACATGAAGGACCTGAACAAATTATCCGCCGAGACATGTGATTTCTTCTGCAGCTTGCTCGAATTCGCAGCTAACAACGATATCGAGTCTTTCAAGCGATCGAGCTTGAAAGAGTCCCGTGTCTACGAACCTGGACTCTGGTATGTCCGCAAAATAAATTCAAAGCAGATCATACAGGAAGAGCGGACCCCACTGATGGTCGCCGCCACTTACGGCAGCCTCGACGTGTTGAAGCTAATAGTTGCTCTGCCTGAAGTCGATCTCAACAGATCGTGCGGATGCGACAAGTGGACGCCTCTCCATTGCACTGCATTTGGAGGCTCGATCGACGCCTTCAATGTCATAATGTTGCTTTTATCCACTAGAGTCGATCCGAATGTAGTCGTTGCTAATAACTGCCGCCCGACCGACGTGATTGTGGTCCATCTGAAGCTTTCGGGTGGAAAATCAGTGATCGAGGACTTTTTGCCAACCTACGAGGCTCATCTTGGGGATTCTAATGCGGTTAACTCTGTTTCGGAGAAGAAACAGTACCCGGTCGACCCGTCTCTACCCGATATCAAAAACAGCATCTACTCAACTGATGAGTTCTGGGTGTTTTACTTCAAGGTGAGGCCGTGCTCGAGGGCTTATTCTCACGATTGTACCAAGTGCCCCTTTGTCCACCCGGGGGAGAACGCTCGGAGATGGGACCCGTGGAAATTCTACTACAGATGTGTCCCACCGATGCTCGAAATATCGATTTCGATCCTGAAAGCCTTTCCGATCAAAATTTCGAGAGAGCTTCAAATCAAGATTTTGAGGGGTCCGGGAGGCTGAAAGAATTATTGGCTAAAAGCGATGTGAACGATTCGAATATTGCTTTAGATTCCGAAGCTCTGTCGGATATTTTCGAGTCGGAGTCAGAAACCGAGAATGAGGTGAAAGAAGAAAAAATGCTTTACATGGACGTGTTTGAAAAGATTCCAACGGATAGTGATGGGGAGGGAGATGATTTTGAGGAACATATTTGGAAAATATCGGCTGATTCGAGAAAAGAGAAATCGGACAAAGATGTGGAGATGTCGGATCTTGATGAGGTCGATAGAATGATTTTACGAGCCGCTTCGCTTTTGAAGAAAAAGAGGAGATGATTGGAGTTTCTTTACTGCGGATTATTTAGTTGGTGTCTTATCTTGAGCGATTATAATGGTGTGTTTCATTTTCAAGTGCTTAGATTTGGGGAGTTGGATCAAGCAGCTACCAGAAAACATGTAGTAAATTACAAAATTACCCTTGGAGTTTAGCCTAGTTATAAAAATAAATAAAATCAGTTGTCTTTCAAAATTACAAAAAGTGGTGAAAGATTACCTTTTTTTGAAAAAAATCTCAATGATATTGGTTGTAATTAATTCAAATGTATAATTCTGTCAGCTTGTATCAATATGTACGTCTGAACGAGAACCATTAAGAGACTAAAATCGGGCTTTTGGGCTGAAAATTGTGTTTCCGTGGTGCTTATTCGTGTTGCAATAAAATATGGCAAGTGGCTCTGTTACTGGTCTGCTTGTGTGTTCTGATAGACAAGTAGCTTTTGGTCCATTTTTAGTCATTGACATGTTTTTTTTTACATTCTGGGCATGTTGGTTTGATTGTGCAGTTCTATCCATGAGATGGCTGGCTATCTTATGTAAGACGGTCATACTTTTTAAGTAAACTTGTACAAAACTTTTTAAGTAAACTTGTACAAAATTATTCGCCTCAAGTATAAAGTTATGCACAAGTTGAAGGTTATATTTTCCTTCAATACTGACATATTAAGATAAGATACGGAAAATAAAAAGAAAAAACACAAAAGTACACAACTTATATCCACAAGTCAAATTGTCTTCAACATTGCAACTATATTACACAATTCTATTACCTTTTTACATACATTCTAGAGAACAAATCATCAGTCACACTTATCACTGGTTCTCAAAAAAGAAGCTCAATCGAGAGGCTCAAATTTTACTAATCTGGAAGCTTATGTCCCAAAGCTACATTCTGAAATGAAAATTGGCGAAAAAAGCTAAAGTACATGAAGGACTCTAAATCACTCTGGTGTGGGCCCGGTAATTTTTAGCGCTTCATCCAGTGCTTCGGCTTCGGCTTTTATGGCATTCTCAATGATTGCTAGGATTTTCTCGGACATATGATCAGATTGACTCTCGATGTTTGATAAAAGATTAACTAATCTTTCTCTGTATGCCGTGCATAGTCCTTCTTGCCGCTGCAGCTCTCGGGCGAGTTCTTGGATTTACTTATCCTTGTCACGCTTCAAAGGCGAATGATTAAACAAGTGATAATTCGAAACAGCCTAATAATCCACATTTCGAGATTATATTAAAATATTAGTTAGTTCCATAATGGAGGTGTCAGGGGATCACATAATTTGTTTGTATTACAATGGTGAATGATGAGATCACAAAAAAAAGGAAGCACGCACACATATAAACTATTAGTTCCTCTTATGTAAATCTAAAATTTAAGGCACAAACCACAAAAAATAAAATAAAATAAATAAATAATTCGAGCACAAGGAAACTATGGAAAGAGGAATATATTCAATGTGTTTCAATAGATCATAAGCTGAGTTTTATACTGAAAATCTACAATGACTTAGAAATTAAAACAGAGATTATCGTGATCTTTGAAGAATTGTTGAACGGTAGATTTTTAAAGAGTTGTATAATACGAACAACGAATCCTATCCGCCTAACGTAGGCATTATAAAATCTCCTGGTGTCATCTTCGGATTCGAATTCCATTCCGACGTACGGTTCGAGAGCTTCCCCTGGTCCCACCGGTTCTGTGTTGTCCTTTTCTTTGATAATGTCATTTTCTTCTGAATCCCCAAAATTCCAATCGTCTATTTCTAAACCATCAGCGTTTTCATTCACCACTGCGAGTAGATGAGAACCGCATACATATAATTATCAAGAATTTTGGGGTTATCCATATTTAGTTGTTAATTACCATTTGCGCCATTATTTTCTAAGAAACAATTGACCAGGCATAAAAAAGGCAGTCATAAACCAACAAGAGCTAACACACTACAACATCAATTGAAAAAAAAACAAAAAAAATCTATCAAAGACATCAATCACACACGATTTTGAGCTAGAATTTCGAAATTACTCGAAACAAATTCGAAGAACTCAGAATGAACTAAAATCCCTCAAGCCCACCAAAAAAAAACATGCACACACAAAATTCGATTTATACGCAGATGACTCAATAAAATGAAAGCAAAAGTGACTGTAAAGAGGCCCTTACTTGTAAAATTATTGGAGAATGGGCAAAAATCATTGTAGATAGCAGTAATTTCTCAAAGTGCAAAGTGCGACCAATATTAAGAGCTCAATTTATGAAAAATCATTTTTTCCCCAATTCATAACCAAACCCCAAAACACACAAAGAAATATGAAGAAAGAAAGAAATTTTTACCTGGCTGGTCAAACAAAGACGAACCCCAACGGCTTGTGCACCGATGCGTCGTTCAACAAAGAAGATGGGTGACGCAGAGGGGTGCGCCATTCAGATTTTTTCTATTTTATTTTTTCCTTTTGGGACTGGTAGTTCAGAGCATGGTTTAGAGACCCGTCAATTTTTTTATTTAATTAAAGAATAAGTAAGCAATTTTTTTTTGAACTGGGGTAGCACCGTGGAGGCGGATTAGGGGCGGCAGAGGGAGAGCGGAGTAGATGATAATGCGTAGGTTTTGGAGAGGGAGAAGACAAGAGTAGTTTTGTGAAATTTTTGTTTTTGCCGCTTTCACTCCAAATTAAAACTGTCCGCTCAAGCTTTCACTCCAATTTAGAATTCGCCGCTCAATTATTTCACGCTTGCCGCCATTGTTTCAATTCGAACCATGAAAGCATTGATTTTATTTATTTTATTTGTGAATTGTGCATAAATGATTATTTGTAATAATAATAATAATAATAATAATAATAATAATAATAATAATAATACCCATTATAATTATTAAAAGATAATAGTAGTTTCACATTATCAGTCAAAATTATAATTTTCTATTCACAAATCATCATAATAACTATCATAATCACTAAAGAATAAAAGTAGCAGTATCACGATATCAATCGAAATCATTGTCTTCTATCGGGAAATCATCATATATATAATTGTAATTACCAAGAGATAAAAGTATTAGTGTCACGATGTCAATTGAAATCACTATCTTTTATCAGAAAATCATCATTTATTTCACCATCACTCGTGAAAGGATCTTGTTGTTCAGCATTTTCGTGCGTTTATTTGCAAATATTATGCCTAAGGCGTAGGTTAATTATAATAAAAAAATATTTAAAAATTATATGATACACCCTGAGGTTGTTGTTTCTATAAATATTAGACTTTTATTTTGAAAATCTTTAATTATCCTTCAAACATAACAATATTGTCTATTTTCAACTATAGACATATTATGCTCTTCCAACTCGACTGAAATCCTCAATGAAACATCTCTGTATTGTGGACAGATCTTTGTGCATCTTACTGATACGACAGCATACCTTCATAATTAATTTAAAATTAGGCTAAAACTCAAGGATAACTTTCGAAATTAATTCAAAATAAATATATTAAACTTAATTGTTATCATTCACCATTTTAGGATTTTGGCTCCAACAACATACATTTTTTTTTCTTCTACACTTCCTGTTATCGCCCTTTGGCGAGCAATTCAGTTGAGAAATAAATAATTTTATTAAATAAAGGAAAATAAAAGATTACACATTCAAAGATTACAGAATTTGAAATAGTTGCACAGTGAAACATGCAATTTGATTAGATAAAAATAATAAACGTTACAAATTTAAACATTACAAATTAAATATAGTACATAATTGCACACTCAGACTAAGGTCATTCCGATCCCATTTTACTACACATTTGAGTACTAATACATTAGCGATGCATCAATTGAGAACTGCTTCCATCTTCTTCCACAATGGTGGCACGTCATACAAATAATATATGCGTGATGCATCATCATCATATTCCTTTATTTAAAAAAAAAGTTAGTAATTTAAATGAAACCAACACAAACTACATAATTATTTGTAAATAGATGTGTGGACTTTACATAGGCTAGAGAGACATTATTATTGATAGTGGTATCAATAAAATCAATTCACCTTCTTCATAAAAGAAAAAACAAAATTCAGCTTTGTCAACTACTACTGTCGTGCCATTGTGTTGTCTATTCACTTGAATATTTTCACAACTCGTATTTTTATGAATTGTGTTGTCTTGTCATCTGGTACAATATGTCACAAAACACTAAAAGTTGTTGTCCACACACACATCAATTAAATACAGCTTTGCCAACTACTATTGTTGTGCCATTGTGTTGTCTACTCACTTGAATAGTTGCACGACTCGTATTTTCAGTTTATATTTTTATATTTATTTTTCATTTGTAATTAATTTATATAACTCGTATTTTTCTTAAATAAATATTTAGAATTCTAATAAATTATTTCAAAATATTATAAATAAGAATTAACTCAACTTATATAGATTTCTCCTAATTAGACATAATTTATTTAGTTTTTTATATTAGAAGAATAAAATTAAATTAGGTAACATGTAATAAAAGTAAAATATTGAATTAGGAAAAATATAATATTAGGAAAATATTATATTAAGTAAAATATAATAAAACAAAATTACTAAATTAGGTAAATATTAGGCTCGGGTGACACCGAAACACCATAATTATTTCCAAAGCTAACGAAGCGTGAGAAGCAGACACATAGGATAGGAAGATTTTGCATTAATATATAGGAAATATATATACTAGTTTAACTCCCGCATACTATTCACAATTTGAAAAATAGTAATGTTAATTAAAAATATCAAAAGAATAATAGTAAAAATGATACACACAAATTTTAATATTATTAGTTCTATTTATAGGAAGATTATTTTTCACAATAAGTAATTTTTACACACAAATTAGAACATTGTTTGTTCTAATTACAGTAAGACTGATTTTCACAATAAAGAATTTTAGTATTTTTATTCGAAAGTCACAAAAGTAGTTGTAAAGTATAGAGCATACCCTAAACTTGATAGAAAAACTCGTATAAAATTGAGTTTGTAAAATGTAAATCATACAACACCCGCGTGTCATATGTGAATACTGATATAAGATATGACTTATTTTTATTTTTATTTTTATGAGAATAAAAATAAGATATTAAATTAGACAAAATATGATAAAGAAAATATTGAATTAATCAACATATAATAAAAAAAAATATTGAATTAGGCAAAATATAATAATTAGAAAAATATTAAATTAGGTAAGATATAATTAAAAAAATATTAAATTAGGTAGATATTAGTTTTGGGACACGGAAGAACCATAATTTTTTTTGAAACTAACAAAGCGTGGGAAGCAGACACATATGATAGGAGAATTATGCATTTATATATATATACATATTTCCCAATCTATTAGTAATGTACTAGTTTAATAACCACGTATTACACGAGACTTATTAAAAGATAAATATAAAAAATATTTGTGATAATTATAAAGTTTTAAATTTAAAATAAAAAATTCAAATGATGTATTATAACCGTATCTTATAAATTTATATTCTATTTATTAATTAATACAATTAGCAAATAATTTTTATATTAATATTAGATTAAATTCATTAATAATTTTATTTACATACTACGAAACATTCACAAGATGTCACATTCTAAACCCGTGTCTAATTTCTATTTATTAATTAATATTATTAAATTATTTTATATTTCAAAATTTAGATTAAATTCGTTAAAACTTATTAATTACGTATTTTGAAAAATTCAAAATATGACATACTCTCAACCTGTGTTGCATTGTATAGTTTCTTATCAATATTAATTAATTAATATAATAATAATTAAAGTAGTTTTCAGCGTAAGCTTGGGTCAATATGACGCCGCAAAAACATTAGGGCATTGGCTTTAATTTTATCATATGGTTCTTTGTCTGTTGGATCAGTGGATGGTATGATCGTGGATATGAAATTCTTTTCCATTAAAGCAGTTTCCACATTAGAAACCCAATGATGGTACTCAATTCCTTCTAAGTCCAATATTTCAAATTCGAGACGAGTGGGTTCAACCATCTGTAATAAAATAAGAATGGAGATACTTGAATTACGTAATTGTAATGATTTACAATTTTTTTTCAAGAACATGAATTAGATTATAAGATCGTAGACCACATATCACGTTTTTCGATACTTTGTGAAATTACTTTTATCACATGACAAGTTTATATTATTTTGTATTACTCATGAATTTTCATTATCACGAGTATACGCATATAAATATGATTAAATTATGCACCAGGAAAATATATATAATCACATATGATGCATTGAAAAGACTTTAATTAGTAATTAAAAGTAGCAGATAACAAACTGATATTAAAAGAAGTAAAATACAAACAAAGAATACAAGCAGTGTAGTGGTAGTGGACTAGGTGTATGAAACAAAAGTTTTTAGAGGAAATTATATCTCCAACAGAATACTGCCCAAGTGCAGAAATTAGAATAAATCGACAGGCGTGGAATTAAATAAAGTTGAAGGATTAGATTATAAATTAATTAAGTTTATAATAATAACTTAATATAATTTTACCTTTTTAGTATTATTATTATTAGATGGTTATTTTGGTAATATAATAATAATAATATTTTTAATCATTAAATTAAAAAAGTACTACACATTACAAATGAAAAACCCCTTTGTACCACGTTGTACTCAAAACGGATGGATGAGATTTAATAACAATAGAATCTAGTGGTGTATAAGGTGTGACTACAATTAGACAGGTACAACGGTTGGACTGCAGCTAAAAAGACCCTAATAATTATTGCCTCAGTTTTTGAATTAATGTTTAACTTAGAATTGTTGGACGTGGAAAGCCTTTCATTAGTTTTTTCTTGAAATAGGCAAAATACCTGTTGTAATAAAATTTAAATCTGCTCCAGTCCCAAATAGAGCTATAATATCAATTTTGAAATTTTATGAAAACTAAAGAGATATATTTACCAAGTATTTTCTATAAGTTATTTGTTTAAGAATGAATAAATGTTTTCAAGTATTTTCTTAATATTTAAAAATTTTATATCGTCATTGTCTTCAAAATCTCTATTATTTCTAGTGTTGGTTTCTTCATTATTATTAGTATCATCTATTATGTATCTGATGGCTCTACATCTTTTTTTTGTTTATCTTTTAATTTCTTTTTAATCTTAATTTACTATTCTCATTTTATTTTATTCTTTTAATCACGTTGTGTTAAGTCTTTTTCTTTAATAAAATTTGTCAAATATAAGATTCTTTTAAAGATGTTTGGTGGAATTATATTTTGGGACAATTCCCGTTTACTCAAAATATTTATTTCTAAAAAATCAATTGAAAAATATTAATTCACATTTACTCATTCAACTTCTCATTTAATCAAATTAATACATAAAAGTACAAATTTATCCTTACTAACCTATTTTATTTTTCAAATTTTCTCCTCCAAATTTAACTCAAATAAGAATCATATTAATTTCATACTAACATGTTAATCTTGTTTTATTTTTTAATTTTATTTTTCCCCAAATTTAACTCAAATAAGATTCATATTAATTTCATACTACCATGTTAATCGCCGGACTCCGATCGAATTCCATACTACATTCATAAAATATTTCATACCATGTTGTGGAATTCTATCGAATTCCATACTATATTCATAAAATTTCATACTACGGTGTGGAACTCCAGTTCATAAAATCTCAATTCATACTATCGAATTTCGTACTACATTCATAAAATCTCATACTACGTTGCGGAATTCCAATTCATACTACGAATTTCATACTACATTTCGGAATTCCAATTCATATTCCGATTCCAATTTCATACTACATTCATAAAATTCCATACTACGAATTCCATACTACATTCATAAAATTTCATAATAAGTTCCATACTATCCATTTTCCGTCAACGATAAAAAAGTACATAACTAAAGTCCAATCAAAATACGGACCCAAACGATCTTGGACCGAACCCTATACCTTATCCACGGGTCAAAGCCACAAATGGTTGGCCCGAGTCAATGGTGCCCAATTGGGCACCATAAAGTAGTTCCGCTGAATACTAATTTATATCCAATCATTATCTCTCCAAAAAATTTTATCTTCTAAAATTTTTTTTTTCACTATTTTCTAGTGAAACGAAACGAAAATGGACGAAAGTGTTTCCAATCGCACCCTAAATTCCTAGAAATTATCTGTCCATGCGAATAAATTGTCTTCAAGCCAATTCAATCCAACTCCCCGTCATCCTACACAGAGGCAGCAAATAGATCTTTGGACATATCCTTTGACCAAATTCACACAAACCACACTAAATTCATACTAACTCTTCAAACCAACCAACTAGTGCGATATGAAAACAAATTTGACATCTTGGATCTGATTTGAAAGAGGAAGATATAAAGTTGCAGGTTGGTAGCAAAGAAAAAGAAAGAGACGGAAAAAGAGTGAGGAGAGGGTATGATAAAATAAGATGATAAAAAAGGATTGTTTAGTCCATGTAAAATGTAATTATACTTCATTTGTATTTGGATTAAATGTGAAAAATTAATTTCAATGGACTAAATAGTATATAATATAGTTTCAAATAGTACCCAGGTGGAGGTCCATTTGTCAATTAGTCCTCCATCTAATTTTAAGTCATATAATACCTACTTTTTACCAAATAGTCCAAAATTGTGATATGAATATACCACAATACCCTTACTATTAAAATAACTAATAATAATAATAATAATAATAATAATAATAATAATTATAATAATAATAAAATGGGGCCACATGCTGCTGCCAGCCCGGCCGCCGGAAAATTTTCGGCGAGATTTTTTTTTTTGCCCAACAAATATAAAGTTACCCGCCGGCCGCCGGAAATTTTTTTTTCGGTCACATTTTTTTCCTGATCATCTGAAAATATTTTTCCGGCTGCCGGAATTAATTTTTGGCGTTTTTTTTTTTTCTGCCCATAATTTCTTACTTTATGTCTGAATTTCTTACTACATGTCCATGGAGTCAGTTCCGGTGGCCGGAATTTATTTTCGGCATTTTTTTTTTCTGCCCTAGAATTTCTTATTGTATGTCTGAATTTCTTACTACATGTCTATGGAGTCAGTTTTTTTTCAACCCAGATATTTTTCTTACTATATGTCTGGATTTTTTACTATATGTATGCATTTCTTACTATATGTGAAAACATTTCTTACTATATGTCCAAATATTTTTACTTAATGTCCAAAAAATAATTCCGGTCACCGGAAATAATTCTTACTATATGTACGAATTTCTTACTATATGTAACAGATTTTTTATTTAATGTCCAAAAATTCATACTTGATGACAAAAAGTATTTTATTTGATTGCAAAAGTTTCTTGCTTTGATGTGCAAATGTTGTTATGTATTTTTTACTTATTACTATTTTTTTTTACTTATTACACATCTTTGTTTTGCCAAAAAAATAGAGAAAAAAAAATTCTTGCTTAAATAGCAAATTATTCATTATGTATTTTCTTATTTAATACAAATTATATATTATTATTTTATAGTGAAATTTCATACTTTATGTTCAAAAAATTAATAAATTTTCTTACTTTATATCCTTTAAAGTAAGAAAGTTTGTTATTTTATATTCGAAAAAGTAGGAAAAGTTTCTTATTTTATAGTGAAATTTCTTTATTTTCAAAAATAAATATATTTTTAATTTATGTTCAAAAAAAAAAAAATCTTACTGTATAGTGAAAATCTCATAATTTATGTATGAAAAAGTAAGAAAATCTCTTATTAAAAATTTCTTACTTTATAAGTGATATTTCTAACTTTATATTTGTTGGAAAAAAAAATCTTGCCGGAAAATTTTTCCGGCGGCAGGTGGCGCGCCGGACAGGCAGCAGGCGGTGGGGTGGCCGGCGGGAGGTGGTGGTATATTGTTTATTGATATTATTATTATTATTATTATTATTATTATTATTATTACTATATTATTAGGGGTAACCTTGTAATTGTATATTTGTGGTTGGACTATTTGATATTTTGTATAATTAGTCTTAGTATTTAACAAAAATATTTTCTATTATGTAATATTTGGCAATTGCCCCTAAGTTTCTAAATTACACTAAATGGGAATTTTCCCTTATATTTTTATCAGGGTTGTTTAATATCATGTCAATATATTCTTTTAGTTAATGTGGGTCACTATTATTTATATAAAAAGAAAAAATGTTTAATATCATGTCAAGATATTCTTTTAGTTAATGTAGGTCACTAATATTTATATTAAAAAAAGTACCAAATATGCTTTTCTGACTCTGGGCTCAAGTGCGATTTTGAACAAAATTGAAAAAACGTATTATTTTCTAAAAAATGATTTGTCTTGACATAAGAATAGGTTTTTGGTTTGGGTTTTCTTCTTTTCTTAGTACTACTTAAATGTTTTAAGAAGGTTCAATTAGAGGGTGTATTTAATCTTTTAAAATAATTCTCTACTTGAAGTTTAGGTTTCTCTGTTTTTCGTTTTTCCAAAAATATGGGTAAAAAGTTTTCTTTTCCAAAAGGTTGATTATGGTCTCTTTTAATCATTGTTTTGGTTAAAAAATGTATTAAGTTTTATATGATTGAGTTTGCAAATAGTTTAGAATTAAAATGAAAACGTTACATATGGACCGAAGAGAAATAGTTTAATTAACTTGAAATTTGAGTGTTGTTGTGATTCACCAACTTAACTTATTTTTGACATGTTGTCTATATTAGTTATATGACTTTAAAAGTAGGAAATTTATTTTTGACATGTACGGGGTGTATTCATTTAGGATTTTTATAAATATATTAAAATTTTTAAAATTCTGATGTATTTAATTAAAATATTTTAAAACTTATAAAAGTCATGAGGTATTTAATTGAGATTTCTAATGGATTATAAAATGTCCATATAAGTGTCAAGGTATTCGTTTGAAATATTTTGAATTCTTAAATTGTCATGAGATATTTAAAAAGTCAAATACTCTTTGAATTTGTAATTTGACTGAATTTTTCTAAACTTCTAAGTTAATTATACATACAAAATCCCACTACCAAATCCCATCTTTAAACATGAGATTTCACAAAACTTGTTATGAATGAATATGATTATAAAGAAATAAACAGAAAACGTAAAGAAGACACAGATTTACGTGGTTCACCAAAATTGGCTACGTCCACTGGTAGAAAGAAGAACGGATTTTATTACTGCTTATGGTTACAAATTTCTGATCTCAAAGACCATATTTATAGTAATGAGAGAATACACCAAATTGGGCTTAAGGCCCAAAACTGCATACCGTTTGGGTCGGGGCGACTCCGCCCCCCTTGACCCCCCCGACTCGCTGACCGGGCAGCGAGTGTCCCGTACAACACGGCGAAACGAGAGATTCAAGACATATCAAC